>JARHVA010005550.1:380000-690000 GCA_037957365.1 Torreya grandis
TAGAGGGATAAAAAAATCCTATCTTGGGCCACCATATAGATTTAATGGGCTAGAATAGATAGAGAGAGGGAGGGGGAGGGGTATTCACTGTGCTCAGCCCCACCCCATATATATCCATATAGATTTTAATGGGTATTTACTCTATATAGATAAGGGAGACATATCTATATATAGGGGATTTAAATTTATATTATTATTAGAGTGAGTAGAGATAGGGGTTGAGTTCATCAACCCCATCTAGATAGAGGTGGTTGAGTACCCCATCATCCATATATAGGGATAGGGGCCCCATATTCTAGATGTGTATAGGTAGGTCCATTTCTATATCTATATAGAGTATAGGGTGGTTCACTTCTCTCCCAAGTAGCTAGATACTAGATCTAGTAGGTTGTCACCTATCTATTATCTGGGGGCATATATAATAGATATATAGGGGGCTCTCCCTACCAATCAAGGGTGTTCATCCATTATATATGTGTCTCATCATCAATCTACATGATACAACCAGTCATTAGTTATATCACATATATAATATAAATCTGAGATGATATAATATGACTGACAACTATATAGAGTTGGGGCTTGACCCCTATCTAGACTAACTCAATCCCCATTAAACTCAACTCTATATGGCCTAGTCCCATTAAACTCAACTCTATATGGTTATCTATGGGGTGGGGGATAATTAAACTATATATTATAGGGGCAATTAAATTATATACTATGGGGGTGAGCATAGTGAAATTTATATCTAAACTAATTTATATGTTCCCCCCACCTCTACCTCTATCTCTATTTATCGTAGTGAATATGTACTATGGGGAAGGGGGCTATCTATATAGTGTGCTCCCCTATTTAAATATATGGTTTCCTTCCCTATATCTATCAATCATAGTGAATATATTATGTGGGGATGCCCACCTAAATCTCTATAGATGGGGTTGGGGGTAGTCGAGGTGGTAGTGAACTACCCTGTAAAGAGATCTAATTCCCACCCCCTATCTATATATGGGTTAATAGATAATTCATCTAGTAGGATAAGGAAGTTGAGGGGTCTATATATCCATATGGCACCCTATCTCTCTCTTTATTATATGGGGATATATCTCATCTAGTTTTCACCCTATCTATATAAATATGGCAAAGTCTAGAGGTCAAGGAACTCGATCGATAGATTGAGGAAGTCAAGGAGTCTAAGGGAGAGGGAAGATACAGAGAAGAGAAAGCATCACCACATCTATAATTTAAATATAAATCTATATATGGGGTAGGGGTGAGCGTAGTGAATACCCTTATATATCTAACTTATATTATGCCACCCTATCCATTATATAATAGAACTATCCACTATGGGGGTGAGCATAGTGAATGCCCCTCCCCTTCCCCCAAGATAGGGTTTTTTTACCCTCTATATTAACTATAACTAACTCTAAATTTTAAACTCAACTCCCATTGTAGTTTATATAAATGAGGGAGGCCATATAGAGTTTAGTTTATATAGAGGGGGAGGGGTTGCCAAATAAACTATATACAGTTGGTACCCTCTTCTATATATTATTATAATTATAAATATAACTATAACTAGATTAGATTAGATATATGGCACCTGCTAGAGATATATAGGGCTATATTTTGAGGTTGAGGGCCCCTATATATGGGGTGGGCTAGTTAGTTCTAAAGGGTAGGGTGGGGGCTTCTCCATAGGTTTGAATCCTACCACCTCGATTATGGATCATTCAAGAAGAATAATAGATTTGGAATGAACATGGAAGAATGTAAGAAAATGAATTGTGCCATTATTTATTACTTCTGAGTCTTTTCATTACATCTACTTATGATAGGAAACAACCACCTGCATTTGTGCTTCACCTCACTTTTTTTTCATTCTTCTTTCTTTCCCTATTCTTTCATTCCATCATACTCATTCCAGCTCTTAAAATTACAATGTATTCACTAACTACAATGATAATGCACTTTGCTTTATCAAATCCTAAGGACATGCATGGTCTAATCATGAGAGTAGTATTATACCATGGTGTTGGATCCCAATTTTTTATAGATTCCCCTTTTGTTATCAAGTCTAACCCCATAATGTATCAAGATGAGGCTGGGAAATTGATTTTTGATCTTTTATATCAAGCTCCATGAATCCTAAATAATGACAAAGTAGTGAGGTTGAGGAATACTTTGAATAGGCATGAATATATCTAAATATCACCCCCACCCTCTATGTAAATATGGTAGGTATGGTGATGGATTGAAGGTGAAATTTCTACACCCATATATATCTATAAGTGCCCATCCATATAGATATATATTAGGAGGTGGGAGGCCCCTATATCCCTATCTATACAAAGGGGGCCAATGGCACCCTCTCCTCTATCTAGATGGGATATATGACTGAGATATATTTTTTTTGCCTCCCCCCTTCTATATATATTTTATCCCATTAAATCCACTTTATAGGGTTTCCAAAAAAACTATAGATAGTGGTCCTAGATATAAACTAAACTATAGGGAAAAGAATATAGTTTCCACTTGACCCCCTCTCTCATTTCTCTATGGGGTAGGGGGAGATGGGAAGGAATCAGACATTGAATGAGGAGATAAGAAGGAACTAGACTTTGAACATTCTCAACCTGGAATGTCAAGGCCCTTTTCTACTTGACTATGGGGCTTTGGTGGTTTACAAGCTTTATCCATGAGTATTAGGAAAAAGGGAAATCTTTTATTGCACTTGGAATGAGATGCTAAAGAGAGATCCAAATAGTGAATTTTTGGAGTTGTTATCATTGCTTTGTTTCCCCCCTTTCCCCTTTGATGAATTTTAATCCTTTTTATTCAAAATTCATTTATTTGTACCAAATCACCTATAGAATCAAATCCCATTCTGTAATATCCCATATTAGTTATACACCCTCCTCACATTTATACTGAAGACATCCCCAGTGCTATGGGATTTGGCACATATATATAATGATAAATGGGATTGTGGCACCCTACTCACCAATACATAAGGAAGGGAATCAAGCACTTTACTCTGTCAAATGCATTGGAGCCCCAATGAGTACCCACCCAACCTAGTACCAATCGATAGGTGGCCGATCTCAATCCCAATTAATTATATATGGGGGTGCATCCATAAAATAGGTCTTATGGGGGTCCAAAAAATAGATCTCATGTGGGTATATAAAATGGATGTCATGGTGGTGGCCAATCACAATCCCAATCCCAATCAACTATATATTATGGGGGTGGGGTCTAGAAAATAGAACTTATGGGGGTCCAAAAAATAAGATCTCATGGGTGTGGTGGTGTGGTCTAGTTTTCTTCTCAGCCCCAACTAACCCCCTATCTTCCTATCTATATATGAGGGGGGGTTTAGGCACCCTCTATAGGTATATGGCATCCCCCATAGATATATAGGGCTTTATGGAGGGCCCCCTATTTATAGTCAAGGTACTCAACCCCCTAGATAGATATAGATATGTTCCCCCCTCTCTATATATGGGGAGAGAGGGGGTCGATGGAAACTCTATATATTCCACACCCTATATAGAGATATGGCAGGAAAGCCTTTAGGGGACTCTATATATAGCATGAACTTAGGCAACACCAATCAGACAACTCTCTATAGTCAAGGGAGGCCCTATATCTCTATGGGGCACTCATTCACCTCTATCTATATGGGGCTGAGGAAATATAAATATATGTCAGACCATAATCATGAAAATAGTGGTCTCCAACTTGAGGAAGGACATGATGGTTTTTCATCATGGGCATCTTGTTAGGGAGTTGGTGGCTCATCATGAATCCGGTTGAGGTTGCTAGTGGTTTCAAGAATCCCCTAAAAAATGCTTCTCCCATGCCTTTGGTACTAACCATAGCTTGTATCCATCTAATCATTCTACCCAAATTTTATCTACGGACCTTATTTCCCAATATTATTACCTTTTCATACTGTATCTCAGGAAGTTTTTTGGTATGGTCCAGATTGTTAGCTTCCATTCATAGTCCTACTATAGATTCTACATGAGGAATATTTTCATGGAATTTCCTCCTCATTATTGGCATATCCCTAATCCTCTTCTTCCATATCCATAGACATTGATCCATATCAAGAGCATTATTCTTTAAACCCCTCACGGTCTAAATGTCATTTATGCACTCTTAGGGATAGGGCATTTTTTTATGCTCTCAACCACCCCTATACCACCCCATATATAAATTAATAATATATATGGGTCCCCATATTCATATATAATCTAGACCATGCTACCCCCTCTTTCTCTATCTATCATAGTGAATAGAATATAGAATCCCATTAAACTCAACTCTATATGGGTTGGCCCCATTAAACTCAACTCTATATGGCCTCATTAAATTCAACTCTATATGGCTATATATGGGGTGGGGGCCAATTAATAATATATACTATGGGGGTGAGTGTATAAAACTCTATATCTAAACTAATTTATACCCTGGGGTGTGTGTGTGTGTGTGTGTGTGTGTGTGTGTGTGTGTGTGTGTGTGTGTGTGTGTGTGTGTGTGTGTGTGTGTGTGTGTGGCCGGGGGAGGGGGGTGGGAAGGTGGGGGGGCAGCATCATAAGAGAGTATATATATATGGAGGCCATCATAAGAGTATATTAAACTATATACTATGGGGGTGAGTGTATCAAACTCTATATCTAAACTAATTTATACCCTGGGGGTGCCACTATATATATATATATATAGGGGCATCATAAGAGTGTGTGTGTGTGTTTATATATATATTCTTATGATGCCCTCATATATATACCCTAAGGGTATGTATATATATACCCCCAGGGTATATATATCCCTCAAGATATATATACCTTGAGGGTATATATATACCCTCAAGGTATATATACATACCCTTAGGATATATATATATAGGGCTAGGGTGTATATATATACCCTATATATAGATTGAGGGCTAGGGTGTATATATATATATACCCTAGCCCTCAAGATATATATATATACCCTAAGGGTATGTATATATACCTTGAGGGTATATATATACCCTCAAGGTAGATATATCTTGAGGGATATATATACCCTAGGGGTATATATATACATACCCTTAGGGTATATATACTATGGGGGCCATCATAAGAGTATATTAAACTATATACTATGGGGGTGAGTGTATCAAACTCTATATCTAAACTAATTTATACCCTAGGGGTGCCACTATATATATATATATATATAGGGGCATCATAAGAGTGTGTGGGTGTTTATATATATATATATATATATATATATATATATATATATATATATATATATATATATATTTATATATATATATATACATACATTCTTATGATGCCCTCATATATATAAGAGTGTATATATATATGGGGGCCATCATAAGAGTATATTAAACTATATATTATGGGGGTGAGTGTATCAAACTCTATATCTAAACTAATTTATACCCTGGGGGTGCCACTATATATAATATAGGGGCATCATAAGAGTGTGTGTGTGTGTGTGTGTGTGTGTGTGTGTGTGTGTGTGTGTGTGTGTGTGTGTGTGTGTGTGTGTGTGTGTGTGTGTGTGTATTCTTATGATGCCCTCATATATATACCCTAAGGGTATGTATATATATACCCCCAGGGTATATATATATATATCCCTCAAGATATCTGCCCCTCCCCTCCTCAATATAAACTCTAAAATTTAAACTAACTCAACTCAAATTTATATGTTTGGGGGGTTATTAGATGTCCCTATTTATATAGATTATAGTTCTTTTGGCCCTCCTCCATCTATATAAACTATAACTATAAGAGCTAGATAGATCAGTATTCGATATGAGATAGATAGATGAGGGAACCCTCTATATATATATATGGGAGTTTAGAGTTTAGATAGAGATGAGTATTTGTTACAATCACCCCATACACACACATACACTAAGTGTGTGTGTTGTGTGTGTGTGTATCTTGAGGGTATGTGTTATATACACACACACACATATATATATACCCTAATGTATATATATGCCCTCAAGATATATATATATATAGCCCTCAAGATATATAAATAGGGTATATATTATACATACCCTTAGGGTATATATATACCCTATATATATAATATATACCCTATATATATATATATATATATATAAATCTTGAGGGCATATATATACATTGGGGTATATATATGTGTGTGTGTATATACCATACCCTCAAGATACACACACACACTTAGTGTATGTGTGTGTATGGGGTGATTGTTGCAAATACTCATCTCTATCTAAACTCTAAACTCCCATATATATATAGAGGGGTTCCCTCATCTATCTATCTCATAGCGAATACTGATCTATCTAGCCCTTATAGTTATAGTTTATATAGATGGAGGAGGGCCAAAAGAACTATAATCTATATAAAGAGGGACACCAATAACCCCCCAGCCATATAAATTTGAGTTGAGTTAGTTTAAATTTTAGAGTTTATATTGAGAAGGGGAGGGGTGGGACTCCCCATCTATATAGAGGGGTCGAGGGGGAGTGACACCCCCTAACCATATAAATTTAAATTGACTTAGTTTAAATTTTTGATTTTATATAGAGGAGGGGAGGGTTTTTCATCTATATAGGGAGGGAGGGGGAGGGACCCTATCTCCCTATCTTTGGCACCCTATAGAGAGATATGGATGACCCCCTCCCACTATTGGTATAGGGGGAATATAGAGGCTAAGGGGAAGGGCCCTTATCTATAATCTCCCCCATATATAGAGAGGGGGGAACTCAACCCTCCCCCCATATGGATAGGGCCCCCTCTATGTATATGGGGAGAGAGGGGGGTCAAGGGTATTTCCTTTTTTTCATTTATGTACTTGATAGATCGAGAGTGGTGACTCTCTCTAGTTGGTCATTTATGCCAATAGATAGGGGGATGATGTCCTAACTTACCCCTATCCACTATAGATCTTATATCTCATAGTTGGGGGGAAGAGGGACCTATATCCCTATCTAAATAGAGTGGGGCAATGACCATACATAGATATAGGTACTCAGCCCCCCCTCTCATTTATCTATGGGGTGTACCCCCTCTATCGCTATCTATCATAGTGACTCCCTCTCCAAATATCTATTTTTTTGGCCTCTCCCTCTCCTAGATATCTAGTTTTTTATCCTCTCTCTTCTATATTTCTAGTTTTTTTGGCCAAATATCTAGTTTTTTGGCCTCTCCCTCTCCCAAATATCTAGTTAGCCTCTCCCTCTCCCTCTCTATATAGATGGGGATGGGGATCCCTTCCCTTTTCTATCTAAACTCTAAACTCAACTCCCATATATATAGAGGGTGGCCTCTCTCTAATCTAAATATATATATGGGGTCCCCATATTCATATATAATCTAGATCATACCACCCCTTTTATCTGTATCTATCATAGTGAATCTATATCGTCCCACCCCCTCTATCTATCAAAATGAATAGAACTCTATTATAGACTATGGGTGTGAGAGTAGAGAATACCCCTTTATATATAAATTCCCATATATATATAAAGGGTCCTATATATAAAGAGGGGCCTCCCCACCTCCCCCATATATATATCTCTTAGCGAATACTATAACCATGGATATGGATATGGATATGGATATGGATATGGATATGGATATGGGCCAAGGGAGAAACACTCTAATCTAGTTGGGGGAGAAAGGGGAGGCCCTTTTCTTATCCATCCCACCTTTTCATACTAGCCTATTCGATTTAGACTCATCAGTTGGAATGAATAGATCAGATGGTCCAATCATAGAACTTCTTTTCCATTACTTCTATGATCATTCCTCTTTGCATGGTAGTACCCATATTATTGAAATGGTTTACTGGTAGAGATATTCCCATAGGCATTCCTTCTTCTAGTGGCACTCTAATCCCTATCCCCACATCTCCCTTGCCCCCTCTGATCTATCTACACCTAAGGAGATTCTTCTATATGGATGGTAGAGTGTTGGTTGGAGTGAGATGCCTTCTTATATTACCAAATATATCTATTATGGGAATCTCCCAAACATCATTTTTCTTTGTTATCCTTATCAAATTCCTCCTCTTTGGATTCATGGGAGACTTGTCATATCTAGAATCTTTCTACAATGTTCTGTATTCCATGTTTATGCCTTATGGCATGGTAGCACCTATATTATTGAAATAGTTCATCAATAGAGATGTTCCAATAGGCATTACCCCTTCTAGTGGAACTCTAATCCCTATCCCCACATCTCCTTTACCCCCTCTAGTCTATCTACACCCTAGGGGATTCTGATTTATAGACAGTAAATTGTTGGTTGGAGTGAGCCACCCTCATCTATTACCAAAAAAATCTATTGTGGGAATCTCCCAAACATCATTTTTCTCTATTATCCTTATCAAATTCCTCCTCCTTGGATGCATGGGAGACTTATCATATCCAAATTATTTCTATGGTGTGCTCTATTTAATATTCTCTCATACCCTTCCCTTAACTCAAATGGGTGGTAGTAATTGGGCCCCACCACAATAGAGTAGGGGTCATTGATCACTTTCAAAAAGCTTCATTGGATATGAATATTTCACATGGAGGAGTTCACATTTCCATTATTTTTGTCATCTTTTCTATCATGAGAAAGATATAGTTTACTCAATAATTACCTTTGGGTTACGAATTCAATATGGGGAAGGAGTGTTGCTACTTTTAGGGTATTGATGATTTGCATGGACCCACTTTTCATTCCATTTGAAGTAATTTGATGATATATAAACCAAAATTGGGTTCACTCTCATGATTAAATATGAATAATTAATCACTTCATACCATGATCGAGATGTTACCAAAACTAGATTTTGAATCATTTTATGCTATGAGAACATGGTGGATAAAGAATCATGGATATACAAGTTTTTGGTTGAGAATGTTCTCAAAAAAGAGATACTCTCTCTCCATTTGAGAAATTATGAGCACAAATAAAGTGGTTATACATACAAATATGTTGACATATCTATATGCTCTAATTGGAACTAGAGGTTTCAAAATACGCAGTTGGTATACCACCCTAATGAAACTACCATTTATTATTCATATTTGGATAAGATTTCTATTGGCTCCCCTATTATAATATGGAGAGACCCCCTCATGACAAGAGGAAGATGACCCCTCATGGAATACACTACACATGTGCATTGATTCCCATTCACTCTATGCTCACCATGTAGTATGTTGCATTGATGGTGGACCAACTTGGATTGATGTGGATTTATGCAACATTGACATGGATCAGGTTGAGCTGTGGGATGAAATAAGAGTGGGAATAGTAGGTTCATAAATATTTTAATGGACCCTAACCTAAGATGTAATAAGAGTGGGATAGGATAGTAGGATGGAATAGTATGATAGAATAAGAAATAGATTATGGGATAGGATCCCCACCATAGAATACATCGATCTACCCAGAGACTCGATTTGCCCTTGTTTAGAAGAGATTGAATCCATTTCACCATTCAACAATATCCCCTAAAATGAATGGCAATCACATGAATGATAACTGGAATGGGGAAGTATTGCATTGTATTATATCTGGGGCACCAATGGTACTAGTATAATGACTCAAATCCAATGATATGGATTAAATTGATGAAAAAATACAATGTTTTGTTTTGTCATGGGGAAGTGAAACTATAGCTATATAAATATATCTTCATAAAAGAGTCAGTGACTAAAAAAATGGAGACTCTATCCAATCTTGGTAGGCTCATCAACTCAACTCAACTCTATATGGAATGGAGTGGAGTGTTATTTGGAAAGAAAATCTATTTTGAATAAGAGGTGTTTTACATTCGATTATTTTAGAGAGAGGGTTAGTCATTGGTATTATCATTGGTATTTAGTTCACCATCATGTCACTATGATATTTCTATCCATTGGAAATCCATAGCCATTACACTATTCATGAAGAGAAATATGAATAGCAATTAGATAAATTATCTCCTTGACCTGACCTAAATAAAGATAAAAGGTTGAGACCTTACTCCTCTTGGCCTAGAAATGTCATTGATCATATCTCTAGGCCAAATATCAATATCTATTTTTTTGGTTTTACCCCCCCTCATACCTCTTTATATATTATATGGAGTGGATAGATAATAGGGTGGCCAAGCCTAATCTATCTATCTTCCCATTAAACTCAACTCTATATGTGGCAAGCCCTATCTATCTATCTGCCATTAAACTTTATATGTGATCTATCTATATATGGTCTCATATAGAGAGATACTTTGATCCCCCTTCTTTATCTATGGTGTATTTCTTTGGCCAATTATCTAGTTTTTTTTTCCTCCCCCTCCCCCTCTATATAGATAGGGATAGGGATAGGCTCCTCCCCCCTCTCTATATATAGAGTCTATCCCTTTAAATCTATATGGCAGCCCTCTTCCCCCCTCTTTATAGATATGGGGAGCTAAATAGAGTTTATATAGAGGGGGGAGGTGCCACCTCTCTATATATATGGATTTTTTTTGGCCCTCCCCCCTATAGATAAATTAAACTAAACTAAACTATATGGATATGGGAAATTTCTATATTCTATTCACTATGATAGATAGAGCTAGTGGGGGTGGCATAGTATATAGATATAGAGTCTATATTCTATATGGGGGATTGGAATTGGGAATTTAGAGTTAGTTTATTTTATTTTATATAAATGTCCAAAGAAACTCTAATATATAGAGAGAGGGGGGCCAAAATAACTAGATATTTGGGCCCCTCCCCCCTCTATAAAACTAAATTAACTCTATATAACTCTAATATATAAAGAGAGGGGGGCCAAAAGAACTAGATATTTGGTGGAAGGGGAGGATCATGGTATAGATTATATTTATTTTATATAGAGGGATAAAAAAACTATATCTTGGGGGAGGGATATATATATATATATATATATATATATATATATATATATATATATATATATATATATATATATATATATTATTAATTAAATTAAGATTTAAATTGAGTCTAGATAGGGTTCTCCTAGATATAGGGTGTCTAGATAAAGAATAAATGATTCCAATGGAACTTTATATATTGGTCAAGAGCCCCATATATAGATATAAACCTCCCATATATGCATTCTAGGTATGGGTCCCAGCTCAATCAACCAACTTTAGAGTACAGTAGGTTTTTGCCTCCACTTGAACTATATATAGAATAGATAGCTTATTTTATAGCCTCAATATAGAGCATATATATATGGGGTGTACTCTATAGAGTCATATATCTTAGTCGAGATCACCATCATCAAATACAAATAGGGCTAGAGAGTGCCCATATCTATGATCTATATAAGGACAAGGGGTAGGGGGCTAACAACTATATAATATAATTAGAGAGGGAAAACCTTATCATCATATATATATATATAAAGGGTGTCTATCCCTGCTCTATAGAGTTGGGGGAGATAGGGGCCCTCCTAGATAGATAGATATATAGAGGGTGGCATGGTATATAGATAAAGATAGAATCTATATTCTATATGGGGCATTATCACACTATAAAAAGTATATATATGATGGAGCCCTATATTTATATGGGGGGAAGACTCTATATATCCCAAATATATAAAAATCTCTCTCCTAATATGATATAACTTATGACCATCCATTGATAGGAGCCTGACGGCCTACCCCATATCTATATATCTTGCCCATATATATAGAGGGGCTATGGGAGAGCCCTATCTATCCCATATATATAGAGGGGGGTCTATATATTTATATATATAGGGTTTACCCCCTCTATATAGATATGGGCATCCATCTGGATCCCTATCCCTATCCCTATCTTATATAATAGATGGGGATGGGGCCAATACCAAAGCTGAAAAAACTCTATCTCTATATATAGACAAAAATAACTCTATATAGAGAAGAAATGAGTAATATCCATTGAAATTATTTCCATCTCCATGTATTATAGATTATATATGTAACATGAATGGATGACATCTAATTCACGTTTATTTACAGTTCTAGAGCACATCCATCACATGGATGTCATCTAATCTCTCCGAATGCCATATGGATATATATTCATGACACCTCTCATCCTTATATATATATATAGGGGAAAAAATAGGATCTACCATCCCCTGTATATATATATAGACTATCACCTCATGGAGGATGTTTTTCCATGAGATCCTCAAATGCAATGGAGAAACTTTCCCAAATGAGAAACATTGTTGTTCGCTAAATGGATAGCCAATGGATTATATGAGTGGGGTTATTTTCTAATATAATATAGGATAGTCTCTAAGAATTAATAGAAACTATTTACCTATAGTGAGAATGAACATATAAAGGGGGTAAGACCCCAATCAGATGTGTTGGATCCTTCCATAATTTTATGTTCTACAATATAGAGATTGAGATGAGTATTTCTTTGCCTATGGGATTTTATGGAATTATATTTGAGAAATCTTATGGAAACAAATTTCCATATTTGGAAATGTTGAATTATATGGTGAAATTATAAGTTTCCATTTATAGATGTATTAAAGATGCCTCATTAGTATTAAATGAAAAATTGATCTAATTCACATCACGATGATTAAATTAGGTATGTTATCAGTATTGGAGTTCATGTTTAGAAACAAATCATAAAAATATCTTCTAAAACACTAAAAAAATTATAAATTTATGTGAAATTAATTGAAAATTTATTGTTGATAGGTGCTTTAGTTTTAATGAAAATACATGATAACAAGGTGGTAGAAAAATAAAATTAAATAATACGTACATGGGAGCCATTTTATCAATAACATCATGAATTCCTAGACCTGACTAAACATTTATTTTAATTATAAATACATTTCATCCATTTGGACTTAAAAGGGTGAAATAAATCTCTCTATTGATGTAAAATATCATTCAAAATATTACATCATGTTTACTTTTCCACAAACACAAGACATCATAAATCCTTGAGATAGGGGTGTGATGGATTATGAACCATAGTATATGTTGGGTTCTTTTCCTTTACTCTAACATGTATTTTCCTAATTGCATGCCTAAGAGAACAAGAGTTATAATGAGCTAACGCATTGACAGATCACGTGATAAAGGTTCTCATGTGCTCACCTGAAGCACATAGCCTAAAACTAGTTCCTATTGGTTTCATCACATAGCAATCTATTCATTTAATTTCTTAAGATAGGGTGATTAAATAGGCATTTAGTTCTAAATTCACACTTAGTTCCATGTCTAAATCTTAACTATTCATTCCCTACTTACTAATCATAGAAAAATAAGATGGGTGCAAACTGAGAATAAAATAATAATAATTCCATTGTATTTATAATCATATTATGTCAACACAAGACCTTCCTTTCATTTCATGAATAATTCATATCCAAAATTTTGCCAACTCAAGATTACAATTATCAACCAACACACTAATTAAAATTAGGAGGTATTTATACATGGTTCTACCCTGACCATTTGATTACAAAATTAATTACAGAAAGATGACTCACCAATGACCATTAACACAAAATGAGTCATGAAAAGCCATTACATTAAATTCTTAATGACCCAAGCCTAACTACCCTTATATATTCTCTTTATGTTGGATATTCATCATCGTGTACCTATCTTTTCATGAATCAGTGCTAGATTTATGCTTGACTATTCTTCTCGAATGTTCGATTGAACCATTCCCTAACCATATCTACTTTTCATGCCCTTTCCCAAGTATTTCATTATTACATGATTCCTACATTATCAATTCCTCTATGTTTCATGTATCCTTGTTCTTCATGACCTGCATATTCCATGCCATGATCTTCCATGCCTATGCTTCCTTTTACATTATTGTCTTCAAAAATTACTTATGAAAAATACATACAAAATTAAGGGTCAAACATCACCCCACACTAAGCCAATAGTCTATCTCAGACTATGCATTATCCTTAGGTCCCTCTAATATAAAAAATTTAAGTCCTATGTGCTCAACCTGGCACTTTAATTACTCCTAATGATTCAATGTAGTTTATATCTTGGAAGTTATCTCTTTTACTTATTCCTTAAACAGTTTGGTCTTCTTTAGTTATTCCATAAAGTCACTTGGTTGAGTTATCAAATGCTCAAGTGATGCAGTGGCATCCTTATGAACATCCTCAAGTGAAGTAACCTCTATTAAAACTTATCCTCAGAGTGCTATAAAATTGGTGTTTAGCTCTTATTAATGAGTACTTATTTTATTTTCAAGTGCCTTAGTATCCCAAAATGCTTTGGCACACTCAACTCTATCCTTTATTTTAAGTGCATTCTTGGCCAATTATTTGCACTAAAGGTATTTCACCTGAAACCTTACTTCCAAAATTTTAGCTGGACATGCTAATTTGACAAAAACCCCATCAAGGATGGGAACCATATTAACAACTCTAGTAAAAAATATTTTATAAACTTTAACAGCCTTAGTGAACTTCTCTTTTGCCCAAGTCTACCCATGTTTAGGATTTATCTATTCTTAAAAAATGTAGTTCCACTAGGGTCCTTAGTTTATCAATAGATTCACCTTAAGAAGGAACTCCATTAGCAAGGGTAAGCTTATATTTAATAATTATCTTGATAAGTGTAAAAGTCTTCACTCTAGATGGCATTGTTGCTTCCAATTGGTGCTTGGGATCTTCTAACTCCTCTTCAATATGTATTCATTATTTACACTCATGGCAGTATAGAGAAATGACCTTTTGATGCTTTCATTTAAGTTGTTTCACATCAAAATATCATAAGGCATTCTACCTTGTCACTTTGTGATCAAACTTCAGAAGGGTTGTGTTTACCTCAGCTGATGTAACTATCGAGGATCCACCCAAAATGTATTAGGTAGTTTTGTCTCTCTTAGTGCCAAAAATAATACTATCTAAAGGTAGTTAAAAATGGCACTCTTCATTATATACATCCATATAAAATAAAATTTCTCATCGAGTCTAATCGGTCGGGTCCTTCTTGGGAAAATACTCCCACATATATAGGTCTTTGTACCTAGTACTAGGCACAAATAAAAGAGGTTACATTAGTGGTTGGTGGCCTTTATTGTGTGGATTCATCAATGGGTTCTTTCCCTCTATTGGGATTGTTCTCAATTATTTTAATATCTAGATCATCTTTTTAGTGGCTTGTACTATTATTAAGGTCACCAGTACCCAAAGTTGTGCCTATGTCATCCCCATCTTCACTAGTGAGACTCCTAATGTCCACTTGTGTGTCATCATGGGTGGTTTATTTATCAAGTGATGGAGAGGATTCCTTTTATGGATTTTTTATGGCCTCTTTTTTTTCTTTAGGGGAAGTTCCTCTCTCAAGTGGTGCTTTAGGATTCACTGCTCTCTATTTAGATTACCCAACCTTTGGCATAGAAATATATTATTTTAGAGTAATATATGTCTATGTGGTAGAATCAAGGCCTTCTTATGTTTGACCTACAAGCACTTGATCTTTTAGTGGTGAAAGGGAAATCCTTTACCACTTTGGTTATTTTAATTGAGTGCTTGAACTAGCATCATGCTCCATCCTCTTCTCCTTCTAGTGTTTTCTAATAAATGGTGAGGGGGGAATGGTTTATTTCCTATCCTCGTTACTCCTCAACATCTTCTTGAGCTTCAACATATAATACAACAAATTAACTTTTTCCCCAAAAAATATCTAATGTGCTTTGATATTGGTATATATGATTCTTAATTTTCTCTCTAATCTTTCTTCCCTAGATATACATATAATTGGTGAAGAGTGTGAGACTCAACATCAATCTTATTAGCATTAATTTTTACTACATGCACATCATATATCCTATTTACATAATTCATGAAATACCTAGCCATGAAGGCATAAGGTAGCTTGAGCCACATGAACAAGTCATCTATAGGATCCCTCTGGATGTACACTAACAAATAAATTTTGTTCTTCACACTAAACTTGATCCCCCATTTGCACGAGTAATTCCTTAGGGTTTCACCATTTGTTCCCAAAGGCTTCCTTCATTCCATCAAACCATCCCTTCATTCTAAAATTGTGATATGGGCAATGGCACCAAGGTAGGTGAATTATTTGAATTGCTTAATTAGAGACTTGTTCTCAAGTGGATAGGCCCACTTCAACTCATCACTTACGTATTCTAGCACACCAATCTTATCTAATACCAATAACATAAGAATTAGCCTAAGTAAACTTTTGATTTAGCAGTTAATGGGCCTTCTCTACAATTTCAATGATTCACTCATAAAAATATTTTGAATAATTATACTTAAGCCCCTAGGCCATCTATTTGTCTACGTAAAGGTGTATCATATCAACTTCCTTCCATCTATCAACTCTTTCAAGTCTAGTCATGGCTAATCGTATAGCTACCCAAAGGGTAGGATCCTAGAGATTAGATATGTATATGGTGTGGCCCTACTTCTTGTAATCTAGTGCCACTATCATTTTCTCAATTTATTTTTGGTCCTTCAAGTCCCTATTAAGGTCAGTGCCTAAGAACTGTAACCCTATAACCTTACTAATTTTTTGAGTAATGGTCCTCATTCTATGCCCTACAAATTAAAAGTAGTCCTCATAGATGTGTGTGATAATAAATCTCATTACCTTTATGGGCTTCCAAAAATAAGGTAAGTTGAAGAGATGTAACACTCCAACATCATTAATAAGATTTAAAATTATAAGATCATAAATGATCTCATTCCTAGTGTTCTAATGTTCAACCCTATAATCATGTTATAATTTTGTTACATTCCCAAGTTGTCAATGATTATAATAAAATACTTGATAGGTCAATACCATAGATTCCCAATTCTCAGCGTGCAACACCAACACATAATATTACATTTCTTCAATCACCACAAGGGTGGGGGAGGTGTTGTGGCTTTATTATTTTCCTTGTGTATCATCTTCAATTCCTTAATGTATGTTCCCTCTCTATGTTGTGCCAATTTTTTCCACTTGTATGTTGGACTCACTAGGTACTTCCTTTCTTATCAAAACATGTTGTCCTCCCACACCCTTAAACTCTTCTTCTTCATGGATCATAAGCAAAGGCTCACTTATCTGGGCCTTATTCTTTGGCCACATCACCCTTAAGGATTCCCAAGGTTGAGGCATGTCCATATGTACTCCCAAAAAAATATGTGTTTATTAAATCTAACTCCCTCAGCTTTTTTGCTTAAGCATCTTCCAATGGCAGACACCAACACCTGTAACCTGAAACTCTTTCAACCATGTTCCTCTAATCATAACTTTACCATTGTCTCTATTCAAAATAATCCCCTTACTTCATAATTGTGAATTTGTTGCTGAAATTTGATAAATACTCCTAATAACTTAAAAATGCTTTACTTGGCTCTATAAATTTGAAAATTTACAATAGTAAAGTGTTAAAATTAAGACTTGTTTACCTTTTATAGCTTCAAGGGCTAGCCCATATTTACTTCTCTATTATTTCATCCATCATTTCACTCATTAATTCCATTAATGTTATTACCATTATTTCCATTTGGAATTCTTGTCATTACACTTACTATATCACATGTAACGCATATGTCCCATCTCACATTTTTCTCATAGTGCATGACAATTGTTAACAGAAATTTAAATTTTATATTTTCAAGGTAGGACCATACTTTTTCCATCTTGATCCCTTCATATTGGTTACATGCTGCATCTTATGTATCTTCTTATCTTTATGTGCTTTCACTTACACACCCCTTTTCCATGTGCATTTCCATCATTTCCTTTGTACTCTCTAGCTTTACTTCATTCACACTTACCCTACACTAAAATATGTTTGTGGTCCTCCATGACATGAAAAAGAAAATAAAAGAGAACCAAGTGTTGATCTAAACCTAAGTAAAAGGAGTGTAAATAATTCCATGCTTTATTGAAAAAAACCAAAATCCTAAACTAATCTTCTAGCATATGCATTATTAACCAAAGAAAAGCATCACTCAGAATGGTAGGGTTGAAATCGACTACCATTGAAATGTACTAGAAGAAACTAGCCATCTAACCTCTACAATTTACATGTGCATATGTGACAAATTCTATAAATGATGAACAAACCATCCTAATGGACACAAAGTTTGCCATAGTGGTGTACAAACATGAATTCATATACCAACACATGCATACTAGAAGAAAAAGTTGTATTCTTAAGACGTATATCATGTGAGGATTTCTACTTATATTTTTCCACTCCTTGACTCCTATGCACAAAAAAACGTGTTTCATCCAATTTTAGTAAAGCATCTAGGCATGTTTTTAGAGATTTTATGTCATCCAACTAACCAATATGTGTAATACATAAAGAAGGTATAAGGAACACAATTGGGAAAACTGTTTCAACACTAAAAATAAGATTAAAAGGAGTACTCTTGTTCAATAGTTTATACATGGTCTGATGTGCCCATAATACTACAAAAATGTAATCATCCAATTAGTTTAATCAATATTGTAAATCTTCATCAATGTATGACTCAATATTTTATTAAAAGATTCAACTATACCATTGGCCTAAGGGGGATATGGCATAGTCTTGTGGTGTGCATTCATGAACTTGGACAAAAGGATGTGTATCATCTCATCAAGGAAATGAGTTCCATAGTCACTAGTCAAACTTAAAGGACATCCATACCTTGTGTTGATATTCTCCCAAAGAAACCCAATGGAATTTGTAGTAATACAATTCTAGGTGGGTGTTACTTCATCCCAATGAGTGAGGTAGTTAGTGGTTGTAATGATATAACACATGCCAATATACCTTGTTATAGGAGTAATGGGCCAAAAAAATCAAAATATAATTTCTCAAAGGTTTCATGAGTAAGTATCAGATAAAGGGCCATAACATCCCTCTAGTTCAATATATCCATGCACTGCTAGATATCACATTGGTGTGTGTAAACTTTGGCATCCTTAAATAAAGTGGGCTACCACAACCCTGCTAATAAAACCTTCCATGTTGTAGCATCACTAGCATAATGTCCTCCAATGACACAGTCATAAACCTCCTAAAGAAATTTAGCATGCTCATGTTACATCATGCATCATCATAATACTTCATTCCATCTAATTGTATAGAGGTCACCTCTAATTAGCTGGAAAGGAGCAACACAGATAGCCAAAAAAAAATTCTCGTAAGTGTTAAGGTGGTCTAGTGTTAAACTAATATCAAGGAAAGTTTCCATATCTTCTAGTTATTTAATTATATGTTTGACATGAAAAATTTGTATATCAAGTAAGTCATCCTCGATAGCACTCACCTATTCACCAGATTCAACATGTGATAAGTGATTTGGCCCATATTAGTCTTACCCAATTTCACCATCATAGAAAATTCAAAATACTAAAAGAGAATAATCCATTAGCAAATGCATCCATGCAACACTAGATTATTCACAAGGTACTTGAGTGCTTCATGATCTATAAATAAATTGAATAGGTGGCCAACAAATACTGATAAAACTTCTAAAGTGCATATACCATGGAAAAGGCTTCACTTTCTATAGTTGAGTAATTCTATTCAATCAAAGTGAGATTCTGACTAGCAAAGTAATTGGGATGATCAAGACTACCCTCACCAAGTTGTGCAAGGATATCACCCACTACCATACCTGAAGTGTCAACATGTACATGAAATGGCTTTGTGTAGTTTGGAAAATGGAGAATGGGTATAGTGATTAGTTTGTCTTTGAGTGTTATGAATACTTGTTAGTGAGTATTTGTCCATAAGAATTGATCATTCTATTTAATCATTTCCTCCAGAAGTGTTTTTATCTTAGCATATCCCTAAATTAATTTTAAATAATACCATATGTGTCATGGAAGGCACAAACCTTGTTTTGGGTGGTCGATGCTGGAAGGCAAACAATGACTAAAATCTTAGCTAGATCTACTAGTAATCCATCATGACAAATAATGTGACCCAAAAAAATTTAAAAAGGTGTAGCAAAGACACGTTTCTTTAGATTCAAATAAATCTGAAGTAGATGGTATCACTCAATTATGAGTTAAATATTAGCATAATGATCATGAACTAAACTATAGATGATCTAGTCATCTAAGTATACTTGAAGGAACTTGTGAATAAAATCCTTACAATCCTCTACCACAATATGTGAGAACATGGTCAGAGAATTCTTCAAACCAAAAGGCATCACATTATAGATGAAAAACCCCCATTTAATTATAAATTTTGTCTTAGGTTTATATTTTTATATGATCTAGACCTAATTATAGCCAAAAAATCATCAGTGACAATATAAATCATATACCCAACTCCTAAAATTTCATTTATGAAAGGCATTGGAAAAGGGTCAGTTACACAAGAAGCATTGAGTACCCTATAGTCTACAAAAATTTAAATGCATCCATCCTTATTGATATTTATCACCATAGGAATCACCCATTTAGATTAATTAATAAGAGTGATAAATCCAGTGCATAACATACTATCAATCTCCAACTTAACCTGAGAAAACAAATTAAGATTCATTTAATATGGTCTTTTTTGACTGATCGAGCACCTTCAATTAACTTGATGTGCATCTTGATAAATGAAGGATGAACTCCTTTCATATTTGTGTAATTTCATGGTAAAACATCTTAATATTCATGTAAGAGATCAAAAATATTAGTGACCTCATTATCAGACCAATAATTCCCCATGGTGGTCATCTTGGGCACGTCCTTCATTCCAATATTACATTGAACCATCTGGAGTGGCTTAGAATACAGTTCATGGTTAGTATATTATTGAGAATTTAATTGTCATTTATTTAAAATAGGATGTATATAATTATTGATGATATGATGAAGTGTTATTTGTCATTTATGAGACAGAAATATGCTTGATCTTGAAAATCGTTAAAACTCTATCAAGGAGTAGAGTATATCTTGGGGTTTTGATTGATCTTTTCAAGGAGGAGATATTTATAAATTTCATATTAAATATGTTTATCATTTTAACATTATGAGGGAATCTTCACAAGGCCTTTAAGCCATCCCTACATACACGGGACCTTCATTCAAGGGTTGCACCCAAAGCACTCAAAAACCCTGTTTGCCCCTATCAAGGTTTCCTAACCATTTTTCAAGGTGAATGATCTCATGTAAACATGGACAGAGCTTAATCATTTTTATATATAATTTATCACAAATTTTGAGGTCAAGATTTGAAGGGAAAGTACATAAATCATTATTTTAGGCCTTCTCAAGCTTACAAAATTAGATACTCAAACCTGAGAAGCACTTTCAGACATTTTTAGGCATGTAAATCCATTTCATGGTGCCTTTATTTTTTAATTGGAGATGTAAAAGGGTCCTAGATAAAATCTATGTTCATTAGTTTTGAATATTGATGGCAGTTCACTATGAACAATCACTAACGCTGCAAACTATCTTAAACCTCCCTAAAACCCTAATAAAGACCTAATGAGCAAGATTTTATTCAAAACATCCCATAATGGATTAAATTTATTAGAAAACCTATTGTAATATGTATATTACTCTCTCAGGTATCTCATGGTAGTATTGGCTTGTCAAAAGAGATAGAAGATCATACAAAAAAAGGCTTATTTATCAGAGTTTTGCAATTTCTCTTAGAAATTGGATTGATCAAGGAATGAAAATAGATTAGATTGGATGATAGAGAATTTAGGCATATGTCCATGATGTTTTCTAAGGAATTTATAGCCTTATAATCTTCTAAATAGTTCATTCAAGCTATCTAGTCACAGGCAGATTTGAGCATAAGGAATGGAGTCAAGAAATTGGTCTACAAGACCAATATTGGTCATGAAGTCATATCATTGTATGTGATTTAAGATGACCTCAGGGTCATATAATTCCTATAAACATGATTTTTATGCCTTGATTGCATGACATGAAGGTGATCAATCATGAGAGAGATCAGACAATTAGTGAGTGTTCACAGGCCTAATATGAGAGTAAACTATAAAGAGTGTTTTCATGAAGTGGTTTGATATAAAATGTCTTGTAGATATTATAAGATGTTATATGGGGTCTATTTGAATTTTATTTGAAAGGATATTTTCATCTATGGAAGTGAAATGTGTTCCAAGGAAACATGGTATACATGTTACTAGACAGACCAAATGCAATTAGGTCTCCATGAGTCCTAATGGAGAAATAAGGCTATAAGGTCTTGTGTCTGACCAATATTTGATTGAATTATGGCATAAAAATATATTAATAAGGTCTTAAAAATAATTTTATGACCAATATTTAAGGAATAAATTGAATGGCTGACTATATTGTCATATGATCATTAAGCTTGTATATAAGCAAATTGATCTTTTTGATGTGTGTGCATGAAATAGAATATATAGGTGTATAAGAATGTTATGAAACATATTATAACCCCTCAGAGGAGAGAATATAAGTATTCATGAGAAGTTTTTAGGTTGTCTACATATGAATATCAGGGATACATGACCTAATCAAACTTGATGAGGGTTAGACAAATAAAGAAGAGTGTGCATTGAGATTAAAGAGAAAAGAAAGAAGTGATCATCATATGTTTATTGAGAAACAAATGAATTATATGATTTTCATAAATTAGAGTTAACTTATTTGGTGCTTAGTCACAAAGGGAGTTGTAGTTTCCTAGCAAGTGGGTGCTTGCTAAAATATTGATCAAGTGGGTACTTGAAAGTTTGGGGTTGGTGTTCCAAACTGAGTTGGTGCTCAACAAAATTTGATCTTTTGTAAAAAATTATAGGACTATAGTCAAATTTTAAAGTTCATAGTGATTTTCTTCCCTCTAAGGGTTTCTCACTCATATTATGTTATGCTCATTATTTCATGTTTGTGTGATTGGTTCTTGATGCATTGATTGATCACTCTATTGCTTTGATAGTTAGTGAAAGGTAATATACAAATGTAAAAGTTTTGTAAGGTCATTAATTCACCCCCTATCAATAATTTTTTTTTTTAATAATTGGTATCATACTTTGGTCCTTTGAATCAGGTCTAATCGCTTAAAAGAGATCCTAGAAACACAAGCATGTCTAGTCATCAAGTATAAGGAGGTTTATCAACCAACAAGGCCCCTCTCTTCAATGGGACTAATTATTCATTTTGGAGCATTAGAATTAAGACTTATATAATGTCCTTAGGCTATGAAATATGACAATTAGTTGTTGATGGATTCACTCCACCTCCTACACCACCAACTGATGCAGTGGGAAAGAAGGCAAGTGAAAATAAATCTAAGTAAATGAATGCCATCATATGTGGTCTTTCAAAGGTATAATTTTTAAAGGTAATGCATTATTATTAAGTCAAAAAATTTGGGAAAAGTTTTAAACCATCTATGAAGGAGATACCAAAGTCAAGTTGGTAAAATTGTAGACCCACTAAAGGTAATTTGAAAATCTGAGAATGAAAGAGGATAAAACATTGCATCTTATCTGTTAAGATTAGATAAAGTGGTAAATGTCATCAATCAGAGGTCTATGAGAAAATTTGGAAGAATCAATAGTAATATAAAAGGTATTAAGATTGTTGACATCCAAATTTGATTCAAAAGTCTTTGTTGTGGAGGAGATCAAAGATCTCAACAAACTACAGATGGATTGGTTTCATTGTATTTTGACTACTTATGAAATGAGAATAAATGTTGGAAGACCTTCCAATAATAAAGTTGCATTCAAAGCTAATAAAAAATCATAAGGTAAAAAGGTCAAGGATAATGTTGATACAAATATTGATGATGATAAGACAAAAGCCATATTTGTCAGAAAACTAAAGAAATGATTAGGTAAATATAAGGGCAAGTTGTCATTTAAGTTCTTTAATTATGGTAAGATTGGTCACTTTTCATATAAGTTCCCTAAAAATGATAAGAATGGGCATGATGGAGAGCATGATGAACATCATGGAGAGGATAATAAATTTTATAATCTTGACAAGAGCAAAAAGAGATTCAAGAAGTAGGAAGGCAAGAAAGGGTCATTCAAGAATAAGAAAAGTTTTTATACCAAAGAAGATAGTATCTCTTTTGATATAAATGATACAAGTATATAGTATAGTGAAGATGACAATGTTAATCATGATAGCAATCAAATTCTATTCATGGACATAGAAACGGATAATGAAGGTTATGCAAAAGGGAAAAGTCTTATGAAAAATGAAGAATCAGATAAAGAAGAGGCTAAAGTGAACCTTGAGTTAGAATTGGTGAGTGCTCTAGAGGATTTGAAGTTCCAAAGAAGAAAGAATCAAAAACTAAAATCATTAGTTAAGAATTATGAAGAACAAATCAATCTCTTTGAAGAGAGACTATGTAAAAACACTAATGAACATGAAGAGATCATTAAATAGTTGTAAAATTAGTTTTAAATTGTCAATCTAAGTCTTAAGACCAAGGAGTAAGAATGCATTAAGTTTAGAATAGAAATAGAGTCCTTGAAGGTAGAATTAGATTAGGCAATAATCAAATTCAAGACATAAATTTTTTGAAAAAGAGAACTAAAATTTTTGGTGATATTTTCAATAGTCAAAAGTCTCCACATGATAATATAGGTCTTGGATTCAAAAAATACCAAAAGGAAAAAAAAAAGTTAGATCTCAAAAAATAATGGACTATCAAGAAGTGATGGTACTAACAGAGTGAAGACCTATGCAAAAACTCTCAAATCAGAAATCTAAATTAACTATCAACAAGTTAAGAAGAATATAACTCCTTCAAAATACAATAAAGATAGAGGTGCATCATTCATCAGTCATCAAAATACAATTCCTATCAGACAGACAAGGTATGGGAATTATTTCAATGGTTATTGTTTCTCATGCAATCAATATAGACATAGAGCTGTGGATTATAGACATCATGTAGAATCAATTCCTCATGGAGGAATAGGATGAATGCCCATTTCAATAGTAGAAGTAGAGTTATCTGCTAGAATTGTGAATAAAGAGGACATATTTAAAGGTATTTCAAAATGAAGCATATGAAAAATATTAGTCAAGATAAAAATCTATATAGTCATACCACTGAGAAGTGGATCAAGAAGTCAGATGTTGTGGACAAGGTGAAGGAGGAGTAAAAGACTAAAGGAGAAGAATCTATGCTATCTCAGACTGTCTTTCACATTCAAAATAAATACATGAAGTGGTATATAAATAGTGGTTTCTCAAGCCACATGACAAAAGATAAAAGCAATTTCATTTCATATAAGAAGAGTGCTACAAGTACAGTGAGATTTGGAGATAACACAACTGCCAATATTGTTGGCAAGGGTATCTTAAGTTTGGATAATGGGAAGACCAAGATAGAGAATGTGTTGTATGTAGAAGGCTTAAAAAATAAATTTCTTAGTGTAAGTCAAATGTGCAACCAAGGACACACACTGACCTTTCATGACAGATGGTGTGATATAAGGAGAGCCAAATTAGGAAGGATGATTGCCAATTTTAAGAGGACTGAGAACAATATGTATGTTTTGAATGAGATCAAGAAGGAGAGATGATTTATGAGAAATGTGGATGAATTTTTTATATGGAATATAAGGTTGGACCACCTAAACTTTGATAATTTAATCAAGATCAGCTCTAATAAGTTTGTGAAGAATATGCCTAAAGTCACCAAACCTATAAATACACTTTACAAGGCATGTCAACATGGTAAGCAAACTAGAAGGAGGTTCAATTTTAAGGAGTATTTTATTACAAGGCATTTAGATTCAATACACACTAATCTTTATGAACCTATAATAATACAAAGCAATCAAGTAGATAGCTATTTCATGTTACTCATAGATGACTACACAAGAATGACCTAGATAGCATTCTTGAAAGAAAATTCAAAAGCTATTGATAAGTTCAAGGCATTCAATGCTCTAACTGAGAATGAAATGAATGTAAAGATCATATACCTAAGATATGGCAAAGGAGGATAGCTTTGGTCCAATGAATTTGATGATTTTTATGAAGTTCATGCGATAAGGAGATAATTCTAAACAACTATGACACCTGAACAGAATGGGGTAGTGGAAAGAAAGAATAGAATAGTTTTTAAAATGGTAAGGACTATGATAAATGAATCAATATTATCTAATGGATACTATAGACAAGTAGTTAGCACTGCAATCTACATTTTGAATAGAGGAAAAATAATATTTAATGGTAATAAAAGTTCCTATGAATTATGGAAAGATAGACGTGCTAATGTGGAACACTTTAGAATGTTTAGAAGAAATGCTTCATCAAGAGAGATGAGGAAGACTTAGGTAAGTTTGATTCAAGGTATGATGAAGGAATATTCTTAGGATACTTATCAGTAAGCTCTACCTATAGATGTTATGATAAGAGGTTGTAGAAGATAGTGAAAACCACCAATGTGAAGCTTGATGAGACTGGTTCTAAAAAGTCACGCCCTCAGTGAAATGGTGCATCAGAAAATTTGGACTTCAAAAATGAGGAAGAAGTAATAGAGTCAGATGAGTAAGAAGAATTTTAGGAAAGACAAGATTTGAAAGGCCCCTCAAGACAGATTCAAAGATACCATCCTAAATCAAAAATCATTGGCAACAAGGATGTAGTTATGCAAATAAGAAAAAAAATGGTAAGTAACCTAAATCAAGAGAATGTTGTTCTATTGTCTAATATTGAACCTAAGAACCTTGTATAAATAAGCAAAGACAAGTTTTAGATTGGTGCTATAAATGAGGACCTATATCAAATAAAAAAGAATGAGACTTGAAAAATAGTTCCTAGACCTAAAGACAAGAATGTCATTGGCACAAAATGGGTGTTTAGGAACAAGTTGAATGAAAATGGATAAGTCACTAGAAACAAAGATAAATTGGTATGCAAGGGGTATGCACAATTAAAATGGGTAGACTTTGAGGAGACCTTTGCTAAAGTATCAATATTAGAGGTTATCTGATTATTCCTAGCATATGCAGGGTTCAAAAGGATCAAAGTGTATTAGATGGATGTCAAATCAACTTTTCTAAATTAAAACTTATAAGAGGAGGTATACATAGATTGGCCTGAGTGTTTCTTATTATCAAGTAACAAGGACTATGTATGTAGATTGAAAAAGTCACTTTAAGGTCTAAAGCAATCTCTTAGAGCTTGATATGCTAGATTGGACAAATATCTATTATACCAAGGATTCAAGAGAGGAGTTACAGGTAGTAATATATATACATAAAGACAAAAAGTGATCATCATTTGATAGTGGTTGTCTATTTGGATGACATCATATTTGGTGGAAACAAAAATGAGAGTATGAATAAAGACTTTTCATAAGTGATGAAGAAAGAGTTTGATATGTCCATGTTGGGAGAAGTATCATTCTTCTTTGTTTTATAAATCATTCAATTAAAAAAAGGTATATTCATTTCACAAGTTAAGTACATAAGAGATATGTTGAAGAAATTTAAGATGGAATATTGCAAGGTAGTTAGCACACCTATGATCATAGGATGTAAGTTAAGCAAGGAGGATGAATCTCCAAAGGTCAATCAGACATCATACAGGTCAATGATTGAAATTTTATTATACACTACTACCTCTAGACCTGATATCATGCAAGTAGTATGTCATTTGAAAAAAATTAAATAAGATCCAAAGGAAACCATTTGGAAGCAGTCAAGAGGATACTTAGGTATCTCAAGGGGATTATGGATTTTGGTTTGTGGTATCCAAAGAGCAAGGAGTTTGATTTAGTAGCCTATATAGATGTAGATTGGGTAGGGAGTCTAGATGATAGGAATAACACTAGTGGATGAGCTTTATTCTTAGGAGAATTCCTAGTGTCATGGATAAGCTAGAAGTAGTCATCAGTGTCATTATCTACTATTGAGTCTGAGTACATTATAACATCTTCATATTGCACTCCAGTCCTATGGATGAGATAGATCTTAAAATATGGATGAGATAGATCTTAAAAGGCTACAAGGTGGAGTATGATAGTCATAGTCCTATCTATTGTGACAATACAAGTGCCATAAGCATCTCAAATAATCATACCATGCATTCAAGAACTAAGCACGTTCCCATCAAGTATCCTTTCTTAAGAGAGAAGGTAAGTGAACAAAATGTTAAACTTGAATATGTTTCTATAAAGGATTAGATTGCAAATATTCTTTCCCAAGCCACTTCCAAAGGCAACATTTGAGCATCTAAGATAGGAATTGGGAATAATTCCTACCCCTACTAGCCATTGAGAAAGTCAAAGGTAATGGGAGATAATCAAAGTGGTTCATTAGCTCCAAGAACAGGTGATGAATTCTACGAAGGTTTATGAATTCATGATAGGCGTATAGGAAAATTGAGAGGTAAGAAAAAATCTAATTATGCTACTAGTGTGATCCAATAACAAGGTTCTTATATACATATTGAGAATGGTCTATGAGTCATTATGTCTCATATGATGAGAATGAGTTGTGAGGACAAAGGGGGAGTCCCTAATTCTTTAGTAAGAAGGTCTATGTTAGATAAGAACATATGTGGTGGCCTAGTGAGTGATCAAAGATTTGATCTAAAACTATGTCAGTCATGTCAAGGACAAGGTGATTGAGGTATGCATGAAGATAGGGGGGCATTTTTGTGTGATGTTGTATAGACTATAGGATCCTATTCATTGATATTTTATTACAAAAGGTGTGATTCAAGAAGTTGCAGGTACCTCTTTGCTATTGATGTCAAAGGGGGTGAAAAAGTCTAGTTTGAAAATATCTACTTCTAGGAGAAAAGGCTATATATTAGACTAGAGGAATGAGGTGAGACAAGTCAAAGTGTTGATAGTACATTTAAATTATTTAGATGGTATGATTTTGCATTGATAGAGGGATTTAATGATGAAGAGATTTGTTTTCAAAGTGATTTCAAGATGAAGGTTAGAAGAGAGTTTGTCATCAATGACAAATAGGGAGTTTATTGAGCATTTAAATGTCATTGATGTCAAAGAGGATGTCTATAAGCCATTATTGATGATTTGATGAAGTGTTGTTTGTCATTGATGAGAGAGAAGGATGATTTCAAGGAGTAGAGTCTATCTTGGGGTTTTGATTAATCTTTGCAAGGATGAGACCTTCCTGAAGTTCATAGGAAGTAGTTTGAGCATGTTAAGAGTATGAATTGACCTTCATAGAGCCTTTAATCCATCCCTCCATACACAGGAACTTCATTTAAGGCCTGCACCCAAAGCACTCTAAAACCTTATTTGCCCCTATCAAGGTCTCATGACCATTTTTCAAGGTGAATGATCTCATGTAAGCATGGACAGAGCTTAATTAGGTTGAGATATAGTTTCTCATAAAGTTTGAGGTTAATATTTGAAGGAAAAGTGCATGAATCATTATTTTAGACCTTCTCAAGATACAAAATGAGGTACTCAAACCTGAGGAGCACTTTCAGGCATGTTTTGGCATGTAAATCCATTACATGGTGCCCTAAGTCTTTAATAGGAGATGGAGAAGTATCCTAGATAAAATATATATTCATTAGTTTTGAATTTTGTTGGTAGTTCACTATGAATAATCACTAGCACTATAAATTGTCTTAAACCTCCCTAAAATTGCAATAAAGACCCAATGAGTAATATTTGATTCAAAACATCCCATAATGGGTCTAATTGATTATAAAACCTATTATAATAGGTAGAGGACTCTCTCAGTTACCTCATGGTTGTACTAGCTTATCAAAAGAGAGAGAAGACCATATAAAAAGGGCTTATTTATCAGAGTTTTGTAGTTTCTTTGAGAAATTAGATTGATCAAGGAATGAAAATAGATTGGATAGGATGCTATACTTTAGGCATATGTCTGTGATGTTTTCTAAGTCAGTTCTAGCCTTAGAAATTTCTAAGTTTTTCATTCAAGTTAGCTAATCATAAGTAGATTTGAGCATAAGGAATGGAGTCAAGAAATTGGTCTATAAGACCAATATTGGTCATTAAGTCATATTGTTCTATGTGATTGAAGATGGCCTTATGGTCATATAGTTCCTATAAACATGCTTTGTTTCCCTAATTTCATGACATGAAGGTGAGTAAACATGAGAGAGATCAGGAAGTTAGTGAGTGTTCACAGGCCAAATATGATAGTAAACTACAAGGAGTGTCTTCATGAAGTGGTTGGATCTAAAATGTCTTGTAGAGCTTAGAGGATGTTATATGGGGTATATTTGAAGTGTATTTGAAAAGATATTATCATCTATGGAGGTGAAATGTGTTCCAATGGAACATGGTATACACATTACTTGCATGAGTCCTAATGGAGAAATAAGGCTATAAAGTGTTGTGGCCAACCAATATGTGATTTAATTATGGATAAATAATATGTGAATAAAGTATTAAATTAATTTGATGATCGAGCTTGAAGTAATAAGGTGAATGATCGACTGTATTGTCATATGATCATTAGGCTTGTATATAATCAAATTGATCTTTTTGATGTTTGTGAGTGAAATAGAAGATGTATGTATATAATAATGTTGTGAAACATATTATAAACACTCAAATGAGAGCATAGAAGTATTCATGAGAAGTTTTTAGGTTTTTTACATATGAATATCATGGATATAAGACCTAATCATTCTTGATGAGGGCTAGACAAGCAAAAAAGAATGTGCATTAAGATTAAAGAGAAAAAAAGGAAGAAGTGATCATCATATCTTGATTGAGAAACAAATGAATCATATGATTTTCATAAATCATATTTGACTAAGTTGGTTCTTAGTCACAAACAGAGTAGTAGCTTCATAGAAAGTGGGTGTTTGACATTTTGGGGTTGGTGTTCCAAGTTGAGTTGGTGATCAAAAAAATTTGATCATTTATAAATATTTATAAGACTGTAGTCTAATTGCAGAGGTTATAGTGAGTTTTCTTCCCTTCAAAGGTTTCTCACTCATATTGTGTTATTCTCATTATTTCATGTTTGTGTGATTGGTTTTTGATGCATTGATTGATCACTCTATTATTTTGATGGTTAATTAAAATTAGTGTACAATTGTAAAAATTTTGTAATGTCACAAATTCACCTCCCCCCCCTCTCAGTGAATTTTGCTTCTAAAAATTGGTATCAGAGCTTGATCCTTTGAAGTAGGCCCAACAACTTAAAGGAGATACTAGAAGCACAAGCATGTCTAATCATCAAGTATAATAAGGTTTCTCAACCAACAAGACCCCTATTTAGTGGGACTAACTATGCATTTTGGAGCATCAGAATGAAGACCTATCTAATATATTTGGACTATGACATATGGAAATCAATTATTGATGGATTCACTCCACCTCTTACACCACCAACTAATGCAATAGGCAAGAAGACAAGTGAAAACAATCTCTAAGGAAATGAATCCATCCTATATGGTCTTTAAGAGGTAAAATTTGTAAAGGTCATGCATTGTGATTCATCTAAAAAAATTGAGAAATTTGTAAACCATGTATGAAGGAGATACCAAAGTCAAATTGGCAAAATTACAAACCTACCAAAGGCAGTTTGAAATTCTAAGAATGAATGAGGATGAAAACATTTCATCTTATCTTTGAAGATTAGATGGAGGGGTAAATGTCATTAGTGGTATAGGATAAATTTTGAAAAAATCAATAGTAGTACAAAAGGTATTAATATCCCTGACATCCAAGTTTGATTCAAAAGTATTTACTGTGGAGGAGATCAAATATCTCAACAAAATATAGATGGATGAGCTTCATAAGTTATGTTTTTTTCAAACAAACTACATATGGATGAGCTTCATAAGATCTCAAAAAACTACAATGACAAAAAAATAAATTCTTCTTAAATCATAAGTTATGTTTTTTCAATCTTTTAATGCTCATGATGCGAGATCTGAAAAAAAAAATATGCCAAAAAATCTGACCCAATTTGAAGCTCTGATACGACTTGTAATGAAATTACTTAGATAATTCACAATAATAGAATAATATATCACAAAATAAAAAGAGAATAAATAGAATCACACCAAAAATTGGCAAAATAACATAATACTTGAATATTATGATTGAGCCACTTCAAAAGGGCAACCTCCACAACAATGTAATAAAAATATAATTCACAATATGATCATTTAAGACTAACTACTACCTCTTATATATAGTTTACTTAGACATGGTTATTCCATAGGCCTACCTAATAATAACATATAGAAATGTGATAAGAATATTAAAGAGTTATGTATGCCACAAGTCATCCACACATATCCCTAGACATGACATAGGATAAGGGCATAGTAGAACCCCAACACAATCCACTCCTAGTACTCCAATGGTGAAGAGAGTTTCTAAAATAGCAAAATGTGTGTCCAATATATCATATGTGATCACTATTACTTATCCAATGGCTAATGTTTCTATGGATTTGCCTATCACAAATGTTGCTACCAATTCACCCTTTTCTTTGGTTTTAGTTCATCCTATTATTAATTTTAATATTGGGCCCTCATCCATATTTTTTGTGCTGCCTAAAATTCCTATTATAATTGGACCATCAATCTATATGACCAAGCAATAAAGCCACACTTTTATGTCTCCCTTTTTTCTTGCTTCAATAGTTAAGGGTCCAATGAATATTTCTATTCCATCCTCTTCATCTTTCATTTATTTAAATTATCCCATTTTCATTCTTACTTCCATATCACCTTCACAAATTACTAAATTCCATCCATTCCACAAGCTACATCAATAACTTAAACATATATGGAAACAACTAGACAAGGAAAATATTCTCAATATGTTTGGATTAATAGTTTGCAAGTGGCCAAGGCACAAAGGGCTGAAATGATAAATCATGGAGAAATTGAAATTAAATTAAATTAAAATTTTAGAATTCTACTATGAATTTAAGAGAGTAACTATGAATAAAATTTTCAAGATAGAAACCCAACACTCCTAAAGATAGAAGAGGATTTATTCTCTTTAACGAGGAAAATAAAGAGGAAATGTTTTATTTATGAATATGAATTTGTAGAAGATTCAAAATTAGTGTTTCAATCATCTCATGAAATTACCTAGAATGTAATTAAAGGGATGAAGAATAGGGTAAAAAGACTTGAAACCTAAGTCAAAACTACATTCCTTAAAGAGATGATTGGAAAAGTAGAGAATGTTCTATATGATGTTTGAGTCACTAAAAGAGATATTTGATGTCAAATTTAAAGGAGATTTTTTGTATCAAAAGGTTCAGGATTATTTAAAACATATTGAAAAAATGGATAATAAATTAAATAATATTTACTTGGTGATTACAAGGGGTCTTTTCCCATGGCTCTAGGTTATGAAAATTTTTGAAGTCAATTTGTGCCAACCATTTGTTATTCATATGAGGTCTTCCTAGAAATTATAGTTACATGACATGAATGCTATGTTGGTGCCTATGGATGATTGAAAATATAAAATCCTAGCATATTTTAATGAGACCAATATATCCTCATTATTCACACAAGACAAGAAAAACATCAATGCTACATAATTTGGGGTTTATGTGAATAATTTCAAGGCTACATTCAAACATAAGGTTTATAGAATAAATAGGGGTGGAGTTCAGCAGGTTATCAACCTAATCACATAGGTTATGGATAGCACTAAGAAAGTCAAGGCCCTAAAATTTAATATAGGAACTCTTTCAAATAATCATGCAACATTATTAACTAGATAAAAAAAAATTGTCTTCGATTTATTAACATCTCTAGGATTGATCAAAAGTCCCACTTGAATACTCATGCTTTCCAAGAAAATAAAAATTAGAAGCAGCCAATTGGTGATAATCCAAAGTGACTTGAGAGATCTAGGGATATCATAATTGGACAGAGAGTTTATAACCAAATTAAGTTACCAGACCTAGATGAAAAAGGTTAAGTCATTATGAAACTTGAGCATATCCTTCACACACACACACACACACATAAAAAAAAAAAAAAAAACATTGAGAACAAGAGATATTTATAAGTATTTTATCAACTGAAAGAATTTGAATAATGAATATGCAATGTGGGATAATGGAGCTTTTTAGTAGTAGCATCCAGAGTTCAACATTGAAGGTAACATTATTTTTAATGGGAAGGGCATGTTACACCCTTAACCTATAGTGTATTTAAGGATATGTGTGGCTGACTTGTGGCTTACATAGCCTTTCATAATATCTTGTCACATTTCTCTATAATTATTATTTATTTAGTAGGGTTAACCTATGGAATAACCATGGCCTAAGTAGAATATATATAAGAGATAGTGGTTAGTCTTTGAGAATCATATTACAAATTATGTTCTTAATGTATTATCATGGGGTTTGCCTCATCAAAGAGGCTCAATCATATATATGAAATATTCTACTCTTTCACCAATTATTTTTATGGATCTACTTATTTTTCTTGTATTCTATGATATATTATTCCATTGGTTTGAATTATCTAAGTAATTTCATTAAAAATGCACTGAGGTTTAGATTATTAACCCAAACAAGATAGACTTGAAGACTTTAACAACAACCAATAAGGTATGCACACAAATTCATGCACAAGGAAGTTGAAAATGCACCAACCAAAACGGATAAGCCAAGATTGATGAGGGAGAAATAACTTCACATAAGGGGTATCAAGGGCCATTTTTTCTTAGTTGGTTCATTTGTTATCCACCTTTCATGTGAGCCTCAAGTCTCTTAGTTTTTATGTTAATATTATATAGTATACAATATTTAATAATGTATAAGTTATGTATATGTACACACTCATGCACATAATGACAAGATAAAGTTTATAACTATATATTTTAAATGAGTAAAAATAATAATTTACAAAATTAAAAAGATGTAAGCAATGCTATATGAAATACCTTTTGTTGATAATTGATTTAAAACTTGATTTATTTTCATAATAGTTATAAATTTAAGTCCACCAAAATATGAAAATGCCATAAAATTTCTTGGAGGGGATAATTATGAACCATTTTGTATAAATATCAAATTAAATTTGTTATACTTTTACAAGTTTTTAAATCTACAAATAAATTATTATATGGTCTTTTCCAATGAATTAGTACACCTATATAAAATCTTATAAGATTTGATTCGAATTAGTTTTTTATTTAGTATAAATTTTATGATAAATATTTTAAAGCTTTAACCTTGTAAATTTTGGGGAAACATGCATATTTCCAAATTAATAAATTTTGATTTCATTATAAACGAGTAATGCAAAAACTATTGTTTATCGATTGGGTTACCACTTTTAGAAGTGGTGCATGGTTCTACTCTTGCACATGACCTAAGACCTTGTAAAGGTAGATTATTATCTAGGAATAGATCTATATGTCCTTCTCAAGGACATGTCAAGGAAAAGAATGGCCTATAAAGGACTATGGGTATTCTTCATAAACCATAACAAACAACAAATAGTTAAATCATATTATTAGTTGGTGCATTATTCAACTTTAATGCTTCTTTTGACCATCACCACCTTTGATTTCAAATGTTATTGAAGATCATTTTGTTTCTAAATGAAATGGGGATCTAGGTTGTGATGATCTTGGATTTTGATATCTTATTTATGCAACCAAGAACTATATTTTAAATAAGTTTATGACAATAAATAAAAAAATAAGTGCCTCACCAAGTGCCCCAGTTTAGTGTTTTGGTGTGAATTTACATTTACTATTAAATTGATCCATGCATTTATCTATATTGTATAGAACAGGGTATGATCAAGTAACTTAGTTTCTTCTGTAAGATGGAAAATTTGAGAAATAAGATTTGGATATGCAATTTTAACCAAAAACTACTCAAAATAATAATCTACCATTAAAATTGGTAACTTTTAGATCAAAATGAAAAAAAATGAACATTTAAAACAACATTTTAATTTAAAGCCAAATGTTCCCAAACAAGATTAAAAAAAAAGACTAAATATTATACATTGCTTACAAACTCAAAATCTCAACATGATATTGACTTGATTCAAGACTTGGATTGGATGATTGTTTGACAAAAAATTAATGGATTATGATTAAGATATTGGCATTAAGGCTGATGAAATTTATAGTTAGTTTCAATGGAGGATGAGCATGGTTTAAATATAGGAAGGAAAAGGATTTTCCAATGAATTAAAAAATCATTGGAAGCATCTAAAAAAGAAGACTCTATAAATAAAGGAGATACTTCTAAAGGATTTAAAATTCCTTAGAATTCTCTAGAGAGAACTCTCTAGAGAAGGAGAAGGGTGGTGGAGAGTTCTAAATTCTATTAGGGAATCTAATGATGATTACGCAGAGATTAGATTAATTTATAAGAAGGGTTAGGTGAGGAATAGAGGGGAGGCTTGTAAGAAATCCTAGGAGTAGGTAGGTAGGTGGGTTATGAAATTTTTTAATTTTCAAATATTAGGCAAGTGGTATAAGTTAGTAGATAATGGGGACTTGGTGAATTAATTAGGCATGGGATGTTATAAGGTTAGTGTAGGATGGGAGATATATTATAAATATTAGATTATGACTAAGGTAATACAATATTAGGATAAATTAAATAGAAATAGATGAAATTAGTGATGTTAAAGATGAAATTAGTGATGTTAGTGATGAAGCGAGCAAATTTAGATGCATACATTTTATCCCTCTTTGAAAGGTGATTGTGAGTGGATGAAAGATTAATAGTCTTTTGGATAAGAAAGACACTTATGGATAAATTATGTTAGTGTACATGATACCACCTCAAGGAGACACGTTGGGAGGAAAAAGAAAGATGGCCACTTGAAAGAAGAAACAAGGGTTGGGATGTGTGAATAGATAAGGGGTTGAGATGCTAAATGAGGGATTGATGATGAAGAAGATGAAATTGATATGAGCCTTGAGCTATAAATAGATCATTCCCCTAGAAACTACCTATGCACATAGAGTGAAAATGACGGTGTCATAGTTGTTGACACATCTCGAGGGGGAATCAACCGTAACATGATGATATAAAAAAAGGCTACAAGATTTTGACATATCTCAAACAAGGACACATGCCAAAAAGAGATATAAATTAAGGTGATAATGGCCATGAAATTTTGACATATTCTGAGCAAGGACACATATTGTGAGAGTATTGAACCAAAATAAGATAGTGATTTGATAAGATTGATGACAAGTGTAGCTCAAATATGAAGTTAAGTGATATGACGAATGAGATGAGAGAGAAGAAACAATATGATTAAGTGACCAATAGATGAAGATAAAAAATTGGAGTGCAATGCATCAAATTAATGAGCCATTATGTGATTAATAGTAATGATTTCCCTAGCAAGGACACATGCAAGGGAATAAGAGATAATAGTAAATTTATGGTTCTAGTCATGCCCCAATCTAAGGAGGAAACTATAAAATTTAAATGATTAATTAACCAATAAGTGATAGTGGATGATTAATGGAATAAAATATGGATGTGATTTTTCGAGGATAATCAATAGGTGTAGGTGATTGAATGGGAAGATTAGGGAGTTGATTATAGAGTTGATAGGGATTGATCAATTAAATAGTCAATTGATATTATTTTAGCTCAAGGATTTGATTGATGCAAGATGTGAGGATGATGAAGGACAAAATATATGTGATGATGAATGATGGGGAAAGAGGTGAGAGTGGATGAGTTGACCTCAGGCATACCATGTGACTAATGTTGCCTACATAGTCTAAAAAGACCTCAAGCAAATGTAGTTCATACTAGATTAGAGGATGATGATGATATATTATAATATTAGGATGATAACTCGTTAGACATTTTTTTTAGATAAAAGATGTGATTTAGATGTTAGACATGAAAATAGAGGACTAGAAGAAATGATTGGAGATGAGATGTTAGATGTTGATGACTAGAGAGATGATAGATGAGTGACTATAAAATATAGACTTGATGATAAAGGACTTCGAGGAATGATTATATATTAAATGAGTGGACTTGGATGATTAGATTAAAAATAGAGGACTATGATGAATGATTAGATATGGGATGTTAATGATAAATTAAGGAAAGTAACGCATACGAACAACGAATCTAGATATGAGATCAAGAGCAAAGGCATACATGAAACCAACACAAGATATACATGGGAAAACCTCTAAGAGGTAAAAATTTTATTCATATTATGAAAAACTAACAAACACCCAATATAGTCTTTCTTCCTCACACTTCTTCTTAATCAATATTCACATAACTTGTAAATGTGTTCTCCACATTTCTTCATTTGTCTCAACTCTTTTTTCTTTCATTGTATCTTATAATATAAACTCTTTATTATATAGACAAGGTAATTTGACCATTATAATGTGACCTTTTTCAACCACCACATTAATGGGTCCAACCTCTCCAAAGGTCATTTAAAATATTTTTTTATTTATTTATATGAAGATAAACTCATGATAAATAATAAAATATATTATTATTTAATCAATGTTATTTAATGTATTAAGGGTACATAAATAACATAATTTAATCATTAATTGTTCTAACACTCCTTAATGTTAAGTGGGGATAGATGTTATAATTACCTTTAAAATAAAGAAGTTATACTCCATGAACCATCTACATGATGATTTTTAGGAGGTAACCACATAATGAACTTATATTCCATGAACCATCCACATGATGAGTTTTAAGAGGTAATAGTTGAAGAAAACATCCTTCATCATGCCATAGTCACTATTATCATATAGATTTTACATACGTTATTGATGTTAAAGTTTGTTATGCAAAAATCTAATGATACAATGGGATCACCTCCAAGTTTTAGAACCTTGGCGAATTGAATTGAACCTCCAAAGAAGGATAACTTCCTTTCACTAAATTTGGTGCAATTGATAAATTATTAGTTTATAAAAAAAATTGTTTCTTTAATGATCTTGCTCCTAAACTAAGGTTTGACTGAAAAAAAGAGTTTGAAAATAAAATTTGTAAAATTGAAAATGGTGATTGCACCAAATATTTTTATCCTAGATTTTAATGCTTGCTTGAATGAACACTAGAATAGAAAATAGATTGAAACTTGTAGGAGTATAAACTCATGCAAATGGAAAATCGAAGGCAATATTTGAAATTTTTCATACAAGAGGAAAGATTCTTTAATTTTAATAAAATAATATTTAAAAATGGAAAATAAAATACCACAAATAAAATTTGGTGACTAAAAGAATAATTAGAACATCCACAAATATTCAAATAACCTTGCAAACATAGAGATTTCTTCGACCAAAAAGGTAAATCTTTAATTTATTCTCATTATCCAGGTTACAACATGTAGATAAGTTATTAAAAATGCAAAATAATATTTCTAAACTTAAAAATATAATATGGGCAATGCCATAATACCCATATTTATACAAAAGATCTCATAAATGAGATGTGGTTAACAATAAAATCCAGCGTTGATGTAAAGGCATCCTACATGAACCCCAAAATGGTTTCAATTTTGGATTTTAGTAGTCTTGTATGTGTTTCATATGTGATTTAGGTCCTAATTATGTCTTATGAGTGATCTAGGTTAGCAAAAGTGGCATAAAATTTGAATTATGGAGTTTTCCTCCAAAATGCCACTATTTGAAAATTAAAATTTTAAGTCTTGTGGAAGGATTTCCATACATTAGTTGAAGGTGGAAAGGGGTAGGACCATGTCCAAAAGGTTTACAATAGGTCTTAAGACTATTTAAAGGTCATAAATAACTTTTTAAGTCTATAGGCATGGTCATAAAGTGCATATATTGAGAAAACATGAAAATGCAATGTAATTCAATAACCCAACATGGAAATAGCCTTCAAGATTCAGTTATGTTTCTTGTAAGAGGTTGGTAGAGTAATTTTTAGCATTATAATAGTGTATTCCATTCTAATGAGAGAAGGAATGGGCATGTAAATAGTGAATGTTGATGAATAAAGGACTGTGATATGATAATTATGTGTGTTTTTGACATTGCATGGCTGAGAACAAAGATTATGATGTGTATTTGAATCATCCAATGGTAAGTGGTTTGGTAAAGTGATTTATTTTGGTTTTGATCTTGTTATATTCACTAAATTTATTCAAGGAACAAAATTTTGAAGTTTAAATAGTCACCTTTGTAGTGATAGACATGATTGTTAAAGAGGAAATTACCCTTACACAGGTCTATAGAGGGAAACAGGTGAGTATTTGATCTTTCTCCATATTCATATTTTATGGAGAAATATAAATTGAATGTGTATAAGAGTATAAAACCCTATCACAAGTTACTTTGATAAAAAATTTGTAATTTCTCAGGTGATATAGACCTTAACCCTTGAAGGAATGCAATCTGTTAATTCAAAACCCTATTTACTGAGTTAAACTTTGTTATTAGTATGATAACATGTATGTGGAATCAAAAGAGTCTATGTAAGGTCTATATTAGTTGTAGAAGGTGTGAAAAAATTTACTGAAGGTTTTGGATATTGTCGGTAAAGTGAAATAACAATAACCTTGTGCTTACCATGTTTTATATTATAAGACACAGTCAAGAATGACTGAGATCTCCCCATTATGAATGTAATAAGGGTTTTGAGGTTTTTCTTGAAGAATGGGAAATATGATATATGTCTAGATATATATTTTCCAACTTGAAGTTTGCCTTGAAATTGTGTGTGGTTAAATATATTGAATTTATACCACTCTCAACCTACCTAGTGTCCATAAACACTGGCAACTAGGGTTTTGACATTTTTGAGAAATCTAACCCTATAAAATTCATAAAAACTTGTAATCTTGAGTATTTTCACCTGACCTAACTGATTCAATAAATTTTAAGACTATAAATTACTTTAGTATGGACTTATAGCAAGTGGAGTGGAGAAAGGGCTTAAAGAGGCCTAATTAGGAAGGCTACAAGGGAGAAAGTGGACCTAGAGATTGAGATAGGTCTTGAAATTTGACCCATAGGTGTGTTTCAAAAAGATAAAGGATACTATAATATTTTAAATTCATAATTATTAATAATTTTTTGTACTCACCTATTTTCATGTAGAAAAGGGCTACAAAGATGGCTTGTTTGGAAGGTAGAGTTGCATAAGTGGAAAATAAGTGTTTGAGAAAGTTTCAAAAGAGGTATAGAGGGTTATTAGAGAATATTTTAAAGAAAATTGGAGACCTTTTCATATTATATCATTATTTTAAAATTTTACTTGCATGGTGAATGCACTCTTGAGCCTAAGACTAGAAAAGTATTCCATTGTTCAAGGACTAGTGAGAGCTGCTTGTGCAAGCTCTGCATCATTTGATATCAGAGTGTAAGGATAGGCAGAGGATAAGATTAAGAGGATAAAATGGAAGAAAGACAAAGGAAACCTATAGTAACTCAAATAATATAATAGAATGTGGTAAATTTGGTCATTGAAATGATGAATATGCAAGCTAGAATGGCAGCCATAGAGATAACTCAAAGAAGGGTCATAGCTGAAGATGACAATGATAGAAAAGAGGAAGATCCTAGAGCATAAGAGGAAGAAGAAAGAGAAGAAAGAGTGGAGGAAATATTGATCAAATCCATGATGAATATGGGCTCAAAACCCTTTAGCTAGATGTACCAATGTATGAAGGCAATCTTAATGTGGATGAGTTGGTGGATTGGATAGCAGTCATGGACAAGTATTTCGAGTATGAGGAGGTGGAAGACACCAAGTAAGTAAAAATTTTAGTCACAAGATTAAGAGGACATGATTCTTTATGGTGGGATGGAATTTAAGAAGAGAGAAGGAGAATAGGTAAAATCAAAATCCAGTCATGGGATAGGATAGTGATGAAGATGAAGGCAAAGTTCATGTCCAAGAAATACCATACACATTTGTTTAGGAGATTGTAGAATCTTAGACAAAAGGAGCATTCAATGAAGAAATATACAAAAGAGTTTCATAGATTGGCAATCAGAACATGATACTTGGAAGAGGATGATGATAAGGTAGCAAGGTATCTGAGTGGTCTGAAGTTTTCCATACAAGATGAGATCAATATATTGACTTTGAAAATGGTTGAAGAAGCATACCAGTTAGCTTTAAAAGCTGAGGAGGAGAAGTTGGCAAGAAGGCATACACAACAAGCATGAGGAATAGGTAAACAAGTGAGAGGAAGAGGAGAGTATGACAACAAAAATTCATATGAGGAAGGTGAAAGTAGTGGAAAAAATCATGAAGCACAACCAAGAGGTGGTTATATAGGTAGGAGGCCATATTACAGAGGTGGAGATGCTAGAGGAAGAGGGACTACTGATTTCACAAGAAAATGTTTCAAATCTAACAAGTATGAAAGTAATAAGTATTGGAAGAGTCCAAAGGAGCAGCAAGAAAGGAGTTATAGAAATGAGAGAAGAAATCAAATGGTGCAATCTACAGAGGAAGAGAGTGTTGGATCAGATTCACATATAGTGGCACTTGAAGAAGGAGAGTCAATCTTGATAATGGCATTGTTGAAGCCACCAAAGAAGAAAGAACTTTCCAAATGGAGAACACTCTTCATGACAACGTGTAAGTTCCATTGTATATGTTTTAAGATGATAATAGACTCAGAAAGTATAGACAACTTAGTTTCAAATGAGATGGTAAGTAAACTTGGTCTCAAAAAATTGTCTCATCTTACACCTTACAAAGTTTTTTGGCTTTAAAAAGGATATAATTTGTTTTTCAATGAATAATACTTAGTATATTTTCAGATTGAAACATACAGGTATCAGGTCATATGTGATATCATTTCCATGGATGTTTATCATGTATTTATAGGAAGGCCTTGATAGTTTGATAGGTCAACGAGTCATGATTGGGTGAAGAACACCTATCCTTTAGAGCACAAGGGAGTCAAGTATACATTATTGCCTTTGAAGAATGATGATAAAGTTGTTAGTCTCTATTATAAGGTATTAGTTGTAGGTTACAAAGAGTTGGTGCAGCATCAGGATGAAGAAGTGAAGATGGATGAACAGACCAAGGAAATTGAGGCAGCCCAAGTTGAGGAATGTGAACCTATGCCAAGTAAAACTTTTTCAAGTAAGTTTGTGAATGAGTTATTTGAAAATTTGTCTTGACATTTAGTTAATATTTTAAGTAGTGATTTAATTGAGGAAGTAATAATCAATCTCCAATGCATGAGAAAAAGTCTTGAAAAGATAAGAGATGAAAAAGAGATGAGTAGTGTATAGTAGGTCCAAGAAGGACAGCCAAGTGAATGGAATAGTATGAAAGTTTTAAATCAAGAGAATATGATTTTGAAAGATAACATGTAGTCATTTTATATACATAAGGTAAGGGGTAGTTATGAAGATGATATATAGTAGCAAACCAAGTATTTATGCAAGAAAATGGCATACAAGGACCAAAGAGTTTATATGTATGAGATGGAGTGTACCAAACAAGGAGAATGGGTGAAGGAAAAAGAAGACACATTTGAAGTAGTAGTTTCTTATGGAAGGAAGGTTTTGATGGATCAATTTGAAGAAGTGGAAGCATGGTTTGCACATCCAGAGCAAGCAGTAGAAGACAATAGTTGTGTTTTCCTTAACAAGTTTGTTGCATGTGAAGATACACTAGTGAAGCGAAAGAACTAGAGGAGGCCTAATTGTGGGGCCAAAAAATATGTTCACCTATACAAGAGGCAAGTATCAAAAGTAACCTTCAATTAAAATGTACAAATAAAATAAAAAGGAGCATCCACCAAGTCGATTCCTATGGCAAAAAAAATTCAGCTTGGTAGTATGATGAAAGGGCATCTTATATGGACACCAAAATGGTTTCAATTTTAGATTTTAGTAGTCTTGTAGGTGTTTCATAGGTTATTTAGGTCCTAATTATTTCTTGGGAGTGATCTAGGTTAGCAAAAGTTGCATAAAATTTGAATTATGGAGTTTCCCTCCAAAATGCCACTATTTGAAAATTTGAATTTTTAAGTCTTGTGGAAGGATTTTCATGCATTGTTTGAAGGTAGAAAGGGGTAGGACCATGTCCAAAAGGTTTCCAAGAGGTCTTAAGACTATTTAAAGGTCATAAATAATTTCTTAAGTCTATAATCATGGTCATAAAGTGCATATATTGAGAAAACATGAAAATGCAATGTAATTCAATGACCCAACATGGGAATAGCCTTCAAAATTCAGTTATCCTTCTTGTAAGAGGTTGGTAGAGTCAGTTTTAGCATTGTAATAGTGTATTCCATTCAAATGAGAGAGGGAATGGACATTTAAATAGTGAAGGTTGATGTAGTATCCCGTGGGTAATCTAACCTTAGTTTTATTGATTTGCACTCCAAGGAATATTCTCAAACACTTTGCACAAAAGATCTGAACTTGTTTTTGTAATCTCTTTGGTGGTTTTGGTGTTTTTAGAGAGAATATGAATTCATATAACTTGAACTAAGATATGCAAATGACTGATATAAGATGAATATGCAATACGACTATGGATTTATGACTTTCTAATGCAACTAAATGACTGAAATGACATTAAATATGCACCTATAGCAAAATGAGACATTACTAAAAACATTTGGCATGCATATTAATGACTGAAATCTTTATCTACTGCATATGACATTTTCTAAAACACTTGTTATGTGAAATTATGAACTGTGATGTATAGCTACAGCAATTGACAATTTGACAAACACTTACAATATAACCTTATTCCTCTTTTATTGATTGAATAGACTTATTGTAATCTGATGATACAAACTAAATTCAATTACCAAGACTCTTGGCTTATATCAAGCATGAATGAATGCTATTACAGTATCTTTTCCAAATATGCAATTACAGCTACCTTATGGCAATGACTAATACAATGTAAGGTAATCAACTAAATGATGCAAATGAGGAACCTATTCATAGTTGGAAGCTAGCTAATTGGACTGTTTGATGGTGTACCCCACACATGTGCCTTCAAAGTGCCAAAATTTCACTCCTTCATTGTTGCATTGCTTTAATCTAATTTTCCACAATTTTTCCTTGAATTCTTCATTACAAATTGAGGTATCTTTTATTATATGCAAACCCTTATAACATACCATGATTTTTATATATATTTATCTTGCCCTAATCATTACTACATATGACTGCAAATCCATGCTTCAATGCCCACAAAAAGATCAATAATTTCCTCAATTTGATATTCTCCAATGATAGACTTAAAACCTCTTGTATATTCCTTTGATGGAATCCTCCAATGAAGCTCAGTATTGACTCCTAAATGAAGCCAATCCACGAGGCAATCTTCAGTGGGTATTTCACAACCTCAAATTATACAAACTTCAAAGTAACTACGCTCTCCAAAGCTGATAATGGCAAAAAAGGATAAAACCTTAGGTTTCTTCCATAGTTCCATGACATTTCAGGGATAGGGGGATGCAGGGATGTGTTTTTGAGACAGGGAGATAGGGGACCTAAGTTTGGGGATGGCAGGGGGATGGAGGTGGGGGGCGGCAGGGTAACGGTGTTGAAATACATATAGTACTTGAAAAAATAGTTATAAAAAAATGTATAAGGATTAAGTATCTATATATTGCATTGAAAATCAATAATTTAACATTATGATTTAATCATTTAAGTTTCAAGTTTGATCTATTGAACAATGAACATTAACAATTTAACATTAAACAATAAACATTGATAATTGAACATTGAATTTTCAAAATTTCATAATGATGATTCATGATTACAATCAAGTATCAACAATGTTCAAAAAAAAAATACAACAGTGAAATACTAAAATTAAATAGTAAAAAAAATTTCAAACTCACCAATGGACCTCTATTCTTTTTCCAATCTGTAGTTTCTATGGTAACCTTGAAAAAAAACTAGATAGAAAACTTGAAATGCACCTAACCTAAAAAATAGTGTTCATACTAATTTTCATATTCACAAGAGCTCCAGATTAAAAAATTATAAGTAAATACAAATGACTCAATGGCCAATCATCTTCAATGTGGAACTCCTCATCACTAGAACTGTTGGACTCCACACGCTCAAGCTCCTCCAAGCTAATACCAACCAGCCCTGTCTATGTAACATCATTATCAATATGTGTTGGATCCTCTGGCTATAGATTCTATTTGGCTATTGGACTCTCCTTGTATGCAAGTGTGTTGTGGTCAATGAGATGCAAGGCACTATGTATTATGTACAGCCACAAGCTTTTCTGCCCTCTTAGAGGTAAGCTTGTTCCTCTTCATGGAGCAAATCTAGCTATAAGAAATCAATTTCTCTCAGCAGAAAAAGAACTAAAAACTTGGGACAACAAATGAAAACATTTTGGGAGGCCTTGGGGGGTGGGGGTGGGTCCCACTAGCAATTAGGGTTAGGTTAGAAAGCATAAAAATCCAAAAAAAAAAATTGAAAAAAAAACACTTTATGACTTTGTATTGTATGGGGAATGCCCAAACATCACCAAGACTTCTGGACATCCCTTGAACATCCAGGGGATAGCGAGAAGTCCCTTGGACATCCATGGGATGCCCATAAGTCCTATGGATGTCCATGGGACTTCTAGGCATCCCCTAGATGTTCGAGGGACTTCTTGACATCCACTAGACATCCAGGGGATGTCCTTCCAAAAAGGGGATGTCCCCAAGATGGTGGTGGAACTTGATGGAGCTGGTGAGATGGTTGGGGGACATCCCCCTAACATCCTTGTGTCCCAAGGACGTCCCCATCTTCAAAATGTAGGGTTTTTGGGGAGGGATGCATCCCTGTGGAACTATAGTTTCTTCTTCTCCACAACAAAACTCTCCAAAACCAAATATCAAAATCTTGAATGAATCCATAATAGCTTTGGTTGATCCCTTTTATAATTTGTCCAAGAAGAGGTTGATTCTCTAGAAGCATCTTTTAATCATTTAAAATAATATTAAATGTGCACTTTATAACTTAATAAAATATTTCCTCAAAGTAGGTGCCCATTTAATGTACTTTAAGTCATTAAATGGCCCCCTTTAGACATAAAGTTATAATGTAACTTTATAATATAATTTTAATGATTAATAATTATTAAAGTCACCTTTAATAATAATTAAATGATATAACTTGCACATTAATCTTTAATTTTCTAGGCCAACTGAAAACTAGGATCAACACTGAATTTATCACATGCCCAGGTGCTTTACTATATATAGAAACATTGGATTCCACTGGTAAGATGACTTAATATAAATAGTAAGTGTGTGAAATTGAGTCCTAAATCACCAAACGAAATCCAATCATGAACCCAACTGAGTTCAGGAGAAGAAAACACTCAGGTAACTACCAAACATGACCTTCTAACCACCTGCATTAGCCTATGAGGTCCAAATAATAATCTAATCTACCAAGAAGCTAGAACGAGCTAAAAAGGGGATATTATAGTTTGCCCTCCCTAAAATTTCTTATCTCTAAGTAAATTAAACTGAAAGAGAACACCTTTCCACCTGGATCCCAAGGGAAGTGTTGTGTAATGTCCCTCATATCATCAACCAACTCCTATAACACCAACAATTGAACAACTGATGAAACATGATGAACCATGTCAACCTCAACATCAGGTGTCATAAGAATGTAAACCTCAAGAGGAAGCAACTCAAAATGTTGACAAAGTTTGCTTCCCATAACTGCACAAGATGAGATGTCATCCAAACTGTCCAACACATGTGCATCAGAACTGTACATCTGGAACAATTCATGTACATGAGGATCAAAAGTGAAACTACAAGCAGGCCACATCATGTACACACCGCAATACTCCCTAGTAAACCCTGACTGGAACCCTGATGCACCCAAATAATCCCTCTGCACACTAAAGAGTGTCCAATAAAATTTTCCTAGATCCCAAATATAGAATGAAATTCTACCATGTCTGATATCCTCTAACTTCCTCTACACAACTCTGATCTCAACTTCACCATGCTGAAAATGGTGAAGCAACCCATCAGAACCCATCCAAATTGTAGTGTCAACCCTGTCACCATCGGGATCCCAATACAAATGAACCTCACATCCATCTATCATGAAGAGATACAAATATATGAAAGTATCTGTAACATAACATCTCTTTTTATCCTCTGCCAAACACCCATGGATGTGCTAACTAACCAAGCCATCATACCCACTACTACAATAACCTCCAGAAAGCCCTGTCTCCCATTGAAACCTAGAAGTGGAAAACTCTGTCAGGTACACACTAGCATGATGGTAATCCAACCTTTGATCTTGTAAGTAATCCCTTGCAAGCCATTGAGTCAAGTACTTGTAACCTCTAGTCTCATCTTCTGAAGATGGTAACTCTAAGCACGTAAATGATTTGCTTCCCTCGACTACACAATGAGAATCATCATACAAACTATATATCCCATGTGCACAAGAGTTGTGCATAGAATACAAATTGTGTACATGTGAATCAAAAAATATTATAGGCACTCCTCACCATGCACATACTGTAAAACTCCTCAGTGAGCCCTACATCGAATCTTGATGTACTAGATGGATCCTAAACACTGTGATCATTGCCCAAAATTATACAAGTATCAGGAGGAAGATCAGCATGTAACTCAAAGAGTGGATTATCATAACCCAATCTAGCATCATACTCAAATAATGGATTATTCACAAACTGCACAACCACTCCATGTTGATCTGAATCATCCATTTCCTAACCCCTAAAACAATGGACTGAATCAAACTCATGAACAACCTCCTTCTCTCTCCTTGTGCCCTTCTCTCTACTGAGAGATAGAACACAAACACCCACCATCATGTGAGCCATCAGTTCTACCCACTTCCTCAATGAAGGTACAACTGTTATGTACCACACGGGATGGCTCCAATGACATAATATAAGTTGTTGATTTGACAATATCTTCACACACTCCTTCCATAGTAACTGCATGTCTGTCTGAAGAATGATCCTAAGACTCATCACCACTAAGTGAATTTGTTGATTCATTTTCCAAGGTTTGATTTGCAAAATCAAACTTGTTGTGGCTTGTATCCTCATCACATAATTCATTTTTAACACCCAAATCTAGAGTGTAAATGTTATGGAACTCCACACATACACCATATTCACAAGGAATAGCTATTATCTCATGAGTAAGCTCAACATTATGACTGTTGTCATAAAATAGAAAATCAGGGGCTACATCATTCTTATCTATAGTGTCCTCAAGGAGCTCATCCAAAACTTCATCCTTTGCTAATTGTCCATTACCAAGTGATGGTTCAAGAGGTGTCTTCAAAGGAAAACTAATTGTATTATGTGCCATAATTTATGTCTCATGGTTGAAATGTAAATCAACATGTGTATAAGTCTCCCTTACCTCATTATATGTGCATTGGTAGTTAGGCCCCCAATAACTTATACAAGTGAAGCATAGACCTTGCCTCCTCATTTCATTCTTGCTCATTATGAGAGTTTTTGTAACCTGATCATTGAGTTTAGCTATAGAACCACCTTTATAATCTGATTTAGTAGTTCTACCATACCTACTCACACTATGTCCATGACTGATTTTTTTTCCTTTAGATGAAATTCTCTCATTATACACCCTCCTAATATACTTTACCAACCCAATCTTTTTAGGCCTCAAGATGATAATAAAGTTCAAAAAATTATTAAGAGAGTATTTTGCTTTAAAATCCTCTGGCATACTTTGAAAGTCCTCAAAGAGTTGAGGAGCTTCCCATTCATAACTTTCCCTCATCTTGATGGCATCCTGTTCGATCTCATCCCTAGATTTCCCTACAATATTATAGTAATCCATAACTAAAATTTATGAGTGTTGATCACCCAAATGATGCAATATTAGCTCTCTGAATATTTAATTCAAACCCAACAGGATGATAGGAAACTACTCTAATACCACTGTAATATCTTTTGGGTAATCTGACCTTATTTTTATTGATTTGTACTCCAAAAAATATTGTCAAACACTTTTAACACAAGATCTAAACTTCTTGTTGTAATCTCTTTGGTGGTTTTGATGTTGTTAGAGAGCATATGCATTCATAGAACTTGAACTAAGATATGCAAATGACTGATATAAGATGAATATTCAATACCACTATGGATTTATGACTTTCTAATGCAACTAAATGACTGAAATGACATTGAATATGCACCTACAGCAAAATGAGACATTACTACAAATATTTGGCATGCATATTAATGATTGAAATCTTCATCTACTGCATATGACATTTTCTCAAACACTTGTTATGCAAACTTATGAACTGAGATGTGTAGCTACAACAATTGATAATTTGACAAACACTTACGATGTAACCTTATTCCTCCTTTATTGATTGAATAGACTGATTGTAACCTATTGATACAAACTAAATGCAATTACCAAGACGCTTGGCTTACATCAAGCATGAATGAATGTTATTACAGTATCCTTTCCAAATATGCAACTACATCTACCTTATGGCAGTGACTAATACAATGCAAGGTAATCAACTAAATGATGCAAATGAGGAACCTATTCATAGTTGGCAGCTAGCTGATTGGACTATTTGATGGTGTGCCCCACACATGTGCCTTCAAAGTGACACGATTTCACTCCACTGTTGCATTGCTTCAATTTGATTTCTCATGATTTTTCCTTGAATTATTCATTGCAAATTGAGGTATTTTTTATCAGCTACAAACCCTTCTAACATACCATGATTTTTATATATATTTATCTTTCCCAAATCGTTGCTACATATGACTGCAAATCCATGCTTCAATGCCCACAAAAAGATCAATAATTTTCTTAATTCGATATTCTCCAATGATAGACTTAAAACCCTTTATATATTCCTTTGATGGAATCTTCCAATGAAGCTCAGTATTGACTCCTAAATGAAGCCAATCCATGAGGCAATCTTCAACTGGTATTTCACAACCTCAGACTGCACAAACTTTGATACAGCTACGCTCTCCAAAACTGATAATGGCAGAAAATACTGAAACCTTAGGTTTCTTCTTCTCCACAATAAAACTCTCCAAAACTAGATATCAAAATCCTAAATGAATCCATAATAATTTTGGTTGATCCCTTTTATAATTTCTCCAAGAAGAGGTTGATCCTCTAGAAGCCTCTTTTAATCATTTAAAATAATTTTAAATGTGCACTTTATAACTTATAGAATATTTATTCAAATTAGGTGCCCATTTAATTAATCATTTAATGTACTTTAAGTCATTAAATGACCCATTTAGATATAAATTTATAATATAATTTTAATGATTAACTATTATTAAAAATCACTTTTAATAATAATTAAATGATATAAATTGCACATTAATCTTTAATTTGCCAGGCCAACTGAAAATTGGGATCAACACTGAATTCATCACATGTCCAGATGCTTTACTATATATAGAAATAATGGACTCCACTGGCAAGATGGCTTACTATAAATAATAAGTGTGTGAAACTGGGTCCCAAATCACCAAACGAAAGCCAATACTGAACCCAACTAAGCTCGGAAGAAGAAAACACGTAGGTAACTACCAAACAAGACCCTTTAACCAACTGTATTAACCTACGAGGGCCAAATAATAGGTTAATATACAAAGAAACTGGAATGAGCTAAAAAGGGGACATTAAAATTGATGAGTAAAGGACTGTGATATGATAATTCTATGTGCTTTTGACATTACATGGCTGAGAACAAAGATTATGATGTGTATTTGAATCTTCCAATGGTAAGTGGTTTGGTAAAATGATTGATTTTGGTTGTGATCTTGTTATATTCACTAAATTGATTCAAGGAACACAAGTGTGAAGTTGAAACAGTCACCTTTGTAGTGACAGAGAGGACTATTAAATAGGAAATTACCCTTACACAGGTCTATAGAGGGAAACAAGTGAGTATTTGATCTTTCTCCATATTCCAATTTTGTGGAGAACTAGACATTGAATGTGTCTGAGAGTAGAGAACCCTATCACAAGTAACATTTAATCAAGAAGTTGTAAGTTCTCAGGGGTTATAGACCTTAAACCTTGAAGTAATGCAATCTGCTAATCCAAAACCTTGTTTACTGAGTTAAACTTTATTATTAGTATGGTAATGTGTATGTGGAATCAAAAGAGTCTATGGAGGGTTTATATTAGTTGTAGAAGGTATGGAAAACCTTATTGAAGGTTTTGGAGATTGTGGGTAAAGTGAAATAACAAAAACCCTGTGCTTACCCTGTTTTATGTTATAGGACACAGTCAAGAATGATTGAGATCTCCCCATTATCAACGTAATAAGGTTTTTTAGGTCTTGCTTAAATAATAGGAAAGATGTTATATGTCTATAAAAATATTTTCCAACTTGAATTGCCTTGAAATTGTGTGTGGTTCAAGATATTGAATTTAGACCACTCTCGGTCTGCCTAGTGTCTACAAACCCTAGCAACTAGGGTTTTGATGTTTTTGAGAAATCTAACTTTAAAAATTTCACAAAAACTTGTAATCTTGTGTATTTTCACCTACCCTATCTCATTCAATAAATTTTAGGACTATACAATACCTGTAGTATGGACTTATAGCAAGTGGAGTGGATAAAGGGCTTAAAGAGGCCTAATTAGGAAGGCTATAAGGGAGAAAGTGGACCTAGAAATTGAGATAGGTCTTGAAATTTGACCCATAGGTGTGTTTCAATAAGATAAAGGAGATTATAATATTGGCAAGTCATAATTATTGGTACTTTTTCATACTTACATATTTGCAGGTAGAAAAGGGCTACAAGGAAGGCTACTTTGGAAGGAAGAGTTGCATAAGTGGAAAATAAGTGTTTGAGAGAGTTTTAAAAGAGGTATAAAGGGTTATTAGAGAATCTTTTTAATCAAATTGGAGACCTTGTCATCTTATATTAATGTTGTAAACTTGTACTTACATGGTGAATGGACTCTTGAGCCTAAGACTATAAAAGTATTCCATTGTTCAAGGATTAGTGAGAGTTCCTTGTACAAGGCTCTACATCAAACACCTAGTAGAAGAACATGCAAATATGAAAACTTCATGAAAAGAGGCATGATCTACAGCAGTTATGGTGTCCATGGCATGGTGAACAAGTTGGAAAAAGCACATGTAAGAGTTGGAAATGATCTTCAATTGGTGGAGATGTAGTGAGAACTTTGAAATCATCATGCAATGCCTTCTTCTCTAGTTCAGTTGTAACTTCTTCGTCATGCAATGAGGGGTGCCAAAGTGAAACTCATTTTTAGAACAAAAGATAACTTTAAGATAACTTAAGTTACTTTTTTGCAAAACCCTAATTTATAATTTTCAAGTGAAACTTTCATAACTGTCAAGTCATACCACTTTGTCAAAACTAGAATTGCATTTTATAATATTTGATTTTACAACTTAAGCAACTTGTGTCAAAATGAAAAGTGTAATTTACAAGATTGTTTTTTACAATTTTCAACATGTCAAAATAGAAATTGTAAAATACGCATTGCTCTTTCGCAAAAGAGTTGTTAAAAAAATAGTTGCAATTTACAAGTTATGTTTTTGCAACTTTACAATATTTTTACAATGATTAAAATACAAATTACAAGAATAATTAATCTATTTCCAACACTTATTTTGACTCTTTATCCTTCTCAACCTGTAATTTCTGAACATATACATCAAAAGCCTTGAATATCTCTAGGATTTTGTCTTCATCTAGGCCAAAAGAGTAGAGTTTGGTTATCTTGCAATCTGCTACTGTATCAAAGAGTTCCCTTCTCAAAGCTTTGTATTCTTGAATCTCTTTACCCATCTGATCCAATGTGTTATGATACTTGATGAAATGGTTGATAGAGCTCAAAATGAAAATTGTATCTTATGTCGATTCTTTTTAAATCACTTCTTTGAATTTATTTTAAACTTCCTCTACTGAAAATATCTGCTCCTGATAATCTGTTGGTCGACATAATAATTTATTCAACAAATCTTCAATGTCATATAGCATGTCGGTGGCCTCGTCATGTGTAACTTTAGCCTTATGGGCAGCATCTGTAAGCATCTTTATTTTGAATTGAGTTTATTTGTCTAACTCCTCTTGCTCTCTATCATTCTTTAGTGTATTTTCATCGAGGATGTCCATGTCAATAGAGTCCATTGCTGTCAATTTTGAATAGAAAAGATTCAATCTTTCTATCGCTCCCTCATACTTACTGACATATTCTCTTAGGGTGACCCTTCTTTCCCTTGGAACTGCATAGTGATCCATTACTATATCAATAGCTTTGTTTTGTTTGGAGATGAGCTCTTTTTCCCATTCCTTGGTGGCCTTGCCCATGCTTCCAATTTATGTCACTGCATCAAGTGTTGTCTGATGTGTGATCTAGGTGATGGGTTGTGTTGGTTCAGGTTGTGTTGATTACATAATGGGCTCTATGAATTTATTCAATGTGGTCATTAGTTATTCAACCTTGTTTTTTAGCTCGTCCTTAGTGACCTTGTCACTATCCATTTTCTCAAAGAGAGAGTTACTGTTAGATTGAATGTCATGTTTCAACCCTTCCCTCATAGGACATCCAAGGTGAACTTTTGATACCTAATAGTCCTCCACCACTATATCTTCTTTCCATTTTTCTAGTGGGGGGATTGCAATCTCTACATACCTTTCCCCTATTGAGTTGCACAATATCCTTGAAAAGGTCTGTGGAGTTGTCTTGGATTTCTTGTGTGTATCTGAGAGACCAAACTCCAATGTACTTGGGGACACCATTTGTTTGTGTTTCTTCCCCACTATTTGTGCTAACCAGCTAGGTGTAGCATCTTGTTGTGCAGACACTCACTTGAGAATTTATAATTGAATATGTTGTATTGGTAAGCACGATGATAAGTGTTGTATCATGTATTGATATTGTCATTGATTGATTGACATATGTCTGTGCAATTTCTTCTCTATATGTGGGATGAAGGTCCACATTTGCATCAAAGGCTTGCTCCTCCCCTATCTCCACTAAAGGGGTCAGGGTTACTATGGAAGTGGAAAAGGAGGGGGCAATAGAAACATATGTGTCTATTGGGGGTGTGGGAGATGGAAGTGATATTAATGGGGGTAGACACAGGGATTTAGAACTTAGGCACTGGTGGAAGTGTGGAGTCCAAAGCCTTAAATGAGTTAGTCAAATTAGTAGGGGCACTCAAGGGTGGTAAAGTAGGAAAGATGAAAGGGGGTGAAGATGAAGCAATAATTGTACTAGGAGTTGGGATGGCTAGCAGGAATGAAGTTGAAATGACTGAATCCATGCTAGATACTATTGTGTAGTGTTGGTAATTAACAGGGATGGAATGGAAGGGATTGTAAATGAAATGGAAGGAATTATGGAAGGAGGGAGTGAAATTATGGGAAAAGGAAGTGAAATAGAAACCTAAGTATCCAATGAAGGGGAGACCTGAGTGTCTAATTGACTTGATTTCACTATTTGCAAAGGACTTATTGTCACATGTAAACTGATGGAAATAGAGGGTAGAGTCATTCAAGGTGGAGTGGAGACCAGAGGTGGAGGTTTTGGAGCTTCAGATATGATAGAAACAGGTGGGGGATGAATCACAGAGATGGGAGTTGTGACTATTACTGAGATGGAGGTAGAAGTTGTGGGTGCTTCAATTGCAACTGTGTCTTCAGATGAAATGATGATCAGTTAGTCTATTATTGCTCCCTCTTTACTTGATTGTCCCTTCATGGCCTTTGATTTCTTCTTTCTCTTGTGAGAGATCACTGGCCTATCTAGTTGCTCCACTGCTACACCATTGGGACTATTTGTTGTTGGTAGAACTCCTTGTTCCTTGAGCTTCAGTAGTTTTTAGTGATACTATATCATTGGTCACTTGGACCCCTTTACTCTTGATCCAGTAAAGTGTTTTATTTATCAAATGGCCAGTTCTATCTATCAGAGAGAAAGACTCAGGAATAGACCACCCTACTGTTGGAAGGGGTTGCAAGTATATCTTATTTTCATAGTAGACCTTATCTATCGAGTACATATCATCCACCAAGTCTTCAGGGATTGGTGATAAGTCAAAAGCTTTGCCCTAATCCAAGGTCATTCTAGAGTAGTCCCTCAATCTGACTTCCTCTTCATCATCCAAATCTTCTTAGAAATCTTCAAAGTAGGGAACATGGGAATATGTGTAGATTCCTAGTGTGTTAGTGATGTTGCCATGAACATCATATAATGGTCTCGCCTTCAAATCTCACAGGTTCATCTGTGTCATTTCTACATTAGCACACTTAGCTTTTGTTAAGGAGGGGCATGTGTATCTGCATATACTAATTGGGAAATGAATTCCCTATTTGTGTTTGTTGGATAATAGCTTGTGATTTTCCACAAGTTGTCTCACTAGCTCCATCAATGCCCATTTATCACTCACATATCTTGGAAGGGTTAAGGGCAGCCACTAAATCCGCATACCCTAATGTAAGAGTAGGTGGGAAATTAAATGAAATAAGCCCACTAGGTGATTTCTATAGTAACTGCATCAAAGAATCTATTTTTCTCTAGTTCCTTATCAAACATTATTATGATGCAGTAGATGAATGCATCATTGACTCTCCTAAAGTGTTGTCTGCTTGCCTCAAGAGTGAGGTCAGGGTAATAGTTAAGCATTTTATTTGTCTCACTAGCTATAGTATTGAGCCCTCAAAAAGCTCGTCCTTTAGCCAATATGTATACTAGGTAGGAGGTCATGTAAAATTTCCCTATAGTTTGCACCTCTATCAACTATTTGTGAAGAGAATTACTGATAATTCGTACCTAGTGGATGTATTGTTTATTATCATGGATGACCCATATGTACTGATACATCCAATTCTAAAAACTCTTTGCATCAGGACTACCAGTGATCCTATGCAGTAATATAATTATATCACTTACCTCATCCTTGAAATTAATTCTTCCCAATGTCTTAGGCAATTTGGTGGAGGAAATTTTAAGGATTCTCAGCCATTGCTTGTCCATTACTCTCTGGCATCCAATATTGTTATCTTGAAAGAAATTTTTGGATGATTCTGGAGTTATATCTAGATAACATTCAAATTTTGGTATCACAAACATAGAATCAATAAAATTTGGGTCCAGATTTAGAATCCTTCCCCCTTTATAATTCAACGCCTCTCTCATGTTAGCATCATAATGTTGTGCTAGCATGAGTACCAACTCAGGGCTTTACACAGTTAGGGGGAAGTTGTTGCTCAAGGAAATCCAAAATCATAGATGCTCTAGATCTAGTCATTCTTGAATTCAACATTGATCCTGGGCTAGAAGCCACCTAGGTCTATGTTTATAATCTCAGTTGTGTTGGATTCTAGACTGACAGTGACACCAGGTCTTTTACATTTGAACTTCGTGTCTTACCCAGACATGGATTCTAGAGAGAATGTTGAGAGAAAACCAATTGTAAAGTTGGTGGGATTTGTAGGTGCTAGAAGTAGGTGGAAACTCTGATGAAACTTGGAGATGTTATGTGCACATAAAAAATCCATGAAAAAGTGGACCTGTAAAAGTAAGTTGAAATCTTCAATGAAAGATTGGAGGTGCAAATTGCAGGGGGAAACTCCGCAAAACTTGGAGTTGTTTGAAGCAATGGAAAACTTTGTAGAACTTGGAGTTACAATTTGCAAGTTGAAATATCGCAGGAATGGGAGGCGTTAATTATCGATTGAAAGTCTGTAGGGACTATGGACGGATTTTACAAGGAATATTCCCCTCGCTTTAGGAATATTCATTGTAATATTCACTTGGTTATGAATTGCATACCCTAGGTTTTTAATGTGAATTTTGGAAAAAATCATATGTCTTAGTGCATAGAAAAACTTGGAAAAAATGATTTCTATGAAAATAGAACAATAACAAAGCCTGGGACACCATGACAAGAAACCCTAAACCCCTAAAACATTCTAAGTAATGAAAACTTGGGTCTGCAACTAGTTTCACAAGAAAAATGGAAGGCAAGTGCTACTTTGCAAAAAAAGATGGATTAAAATGCAAGGGGGGTCCAAAGAATACCATTTAGGAGTCAAATGACGTCATGGCATGGCTCGAGTTTGTGGCTTGGTTCATTGAAGGCGAGGTGGCATCATTGGTAGGTTCAAGCTTTGAGGCTCCAAATCATGATTAGCAACTTAACAATTACATTATCAAACCCTTATTTGCTTTATATAGACCACCTGTAATTAATGCTCTAATGGTGGTTTAGCAAAAATCCAAAGTCTTCAAGCAATTTTGCAATTTGCTAATTGCACATTGACATCTAGATTCTATGGTATTGTCTTGGTTGAGCCTTTGGAAACAGGAAGGTGAAACTCGCGAGATAATTTAGAATTTTGCAAATTGTAAATTGCACTTGGAGTTCCATATTTTGCAGAAGGGGTGGTTGGTGAGAAGCGAAACTCTAACTCCAATTTGTAATTTTGTAAAATTTCAAATTACAATCCAAATTTTGTTTTTCATGGAGTACTCTGTCTGTGAGAAGCAGAAGTCCAACTACAATTTATAATTTTGCAAAATTGTAAATTGCAATCAGATCTTCAATTTCTGTCAGCGAATGTCTTAGCAAAAAGCAGAGGTCTGACTGCAATTTACAATTTTGCAAAATTGCAAATTGCAATCAGATCTCCAATTTATGTTGGTTAATGTTTTAGCAGAAAGCAGAGGTTTGGATGCAATTTGTAATTTTGTAAAATTACAAATTGCAATTAGATTTTTTATTCTCGTTGGTTAGTGCATTATGAGATTCAGAGTCTAGGAAGCAATTTACAATTTATCAAATTACAGTCCAATCTCTGGATTTCATCGGTTAATACATTGAAGAATCTGGAGTCTGAGAAGCAATTTGCAATTTTGCAAATTGCAAATTGCAGTCCAATCTCCGAATTCTGCAAACTTAAAAAAATATGTGTTCTAAATCAATTTAAGACTTTTTCAAAAAATTTAAAAAAAATTCTTAGGGTACTTGATATTTTGATATTTTTGTGACAAAAATATCAAGTCACCTTTAAAAAAATTATACTATGTAAACATAGTCATTCAAAGGTGTTACACTATTTAATTATAGATGTCCAAATGTATTACACTATGTAACTGCAATCACATAGTCACCTTTAGAGGAATTGCACTATACAACTATAGATACCCAAAGGGATTACACTATGTAACCATAGTAACATGGTCACCTTTAAAATAATTACATTATATAACTATAAACACCTAAAAATTTTGTGCTATGTCTGCATAGGCACCTTTAAAATAATTACACTATATTACCCTAAACCATTTGGAGTGAGTTTAAGCTAGCATGATCATGAGACTACATCCCACAGTGAGAATACATCCCCCAATTTCTCATAAATAATCAACTAAGCATATTAGAGTCTTTTATAACATAAACACCTCCATGCTATTATGTATTAGGTACAATGTAGACTTTCATATGAAGTTTAAAAGAGATAAAAGGAAACACACGACCCACACAGCTATTAAGAAGTGACATTGTCATACATACTCCCCCTCAATGAATACTTTGATAGGCTCAACATTAAATTAACATACAATAAGTTTTACTTCGTTCGTGTTGTATTAAATTTTTTACCAAAGCTATACAACTTTGACTATCATCAAGAAAGGTGTTATAATGAAAAAGTTTCACACGATGTTCTTCTATCATCCTTCATAACCACAAGGCTTCTTTAGCAACTTCCACATAAAGTGTTCCAAGTGATAGCACCTACACAAAAAATAAACACATCAAAAAGTAGACTCATAATAGAGTTAGCATCACAATAACCAAATAAATTAGCATAATCAAAAAAATAAGAATATAAACCAAAATTTATAGTTCTTTTTAATACTGTAATATCTATTTTGTTAATTTTCAATGATCCAAGTATGGATCTTACATGAATTTGAAAGAAATACTCACATCATATGAAATATCTATCCTAATAATGGTTAGATAAATCAAACTACCAACAAGATGTTTGTAAAGAGGGATTAGTTTTATCACACACAAGTTTTGGATCAAACATAACACCAACTTCAATAGGAGTAGATGTAGGGTTACAATCAAGTATATTAAATTTAACAAGTATGTTATGTGATGCACATATAATAAATTCACTAATAATTTAATACTAAGTTAATTAAATATTAGATATCTTATTAAGAATAATGCATATTATAATTGGAGTCATGAAGATTTCTTCTTCATTTTAAAGTTGACACTACAAGTTTGCATTTTATACCAAACCAACACAAAAAATGATTTAGAAAGAAACATTTTTAACATGTTTTATATTTAATTTTGAATAAAAATAAATATTTTAGTGAGTAAACAACACTAGCCACTTAGTTTATTGCAAAACAATTCAAAAAAATACAAAGAATCATAACAAGAACAAAAATCACAAGTGTTATGAGATAATTTATACACTAAAAGTCATATAAGGAGGCTTCAAATAAAATAAAGGACCATTCCAATGTATCCAAAATATGTAAAAACTTAACTATTGATTGGTCACATGACCATATTTGACAAAAAATACAAGTGAAGGATGTTAAAGATGTCGAAAGTGTCACAAACTTCACACATGAGATTTTGCATGGCTAATAACTAGACTTTTTAACTAATTATTTTAAAATAAGTTGATTAATTTTGATCAAAAAATATATTGAGATTGAAATTTAATTTAAAAACCTTGGATCTATAAGTGTTTTGCAAAAAACACTAGTCAACTTCCCTTTGTTTTATACAAGACTTTACATGCAAATTACATAAATTAAAATGCATTTAATTAATTTTGATTTTTAAATTAAAATATTAAATGCATGTAGAATAAGTATCCCCTGACTATAAAAAATAAATATAATTATTTTATAATCTTTTTGAAAAATACAAGTCAACACACAATAGGCCCACCATGTACTTGCATAGGAAAAAGTATTTGAAAATAATTTGATTTAATAAATACAATATTTACAACTATACTAACCATTGTATTTGATTTTCATAATAACTATAGAATAATGGCACATCTGTAGAAGTTAGCAGTAACAGGGGAGCTTAAAAAGATCAAACCAAGTCCTGCAAACTTCTTAAACACCTTGCATAGGCCCTTTGATGCATTTATTAAACCCAGATCTGAGGTTAAGAATCAAAAATAATTTTTATTGCTACTACTACTGCACATAGTTGTACAATGGCACCCATGGATGAAAGAAAATACTCATATGTTGAAGGAATGCCCCAAGGAACTCTCTAGATAGTTTTAGAACACTAAAAAAATAAGAAATCATCCAACAACCATTAGAGGAGACTACATATTGATCAAAACATAGTTTTAACCAGAGTTTTTCTTTTAGAGAGCCATACGTAGCTGCTTAGGGAAGAAGAAAAATTAAAAACAAGCTTTTACACTCCTCCTTAGGGTCTGGAGTGACATTTGAACACCTAATATGTCTAATTTTTTTCTTCAAATCCTTAGGAAGAAGATCATACTATAGGCCATGCAAGTCCTCCACATGGTTGAAAATGATCCAAAAATGGCTCTGATTGATCAAATCTATCAAAGAATGCTTGAAGTGCTCATATTATGAACTTGACGAAGTGAGAAGCCCAACAACACTCTCATGAAAGTGCTACATGATAAATAGATGGTTTTTTTAAGAAAAAATGAATTTAAACACAGCTCAACAAGCCCGATCTACAACCTTGCCACTTGATCAACACATCATAGACTCTAAAACCATGATAAATTAAGGAAAGTAATGCATACAAGCAATGAATCTAGATATGATATCAAGAGCAAAGGCATACATGAAACCAATACAAGATATACGTTGTAAAACCTCCAAAAGGTAAAAAACTCACAAAATTTATTTATATTATGAGAAACTAACAAATACTCAATATAGTTTGTATTCATCTTCTTCTCAATCAAGCTTCACATAACTTGAAAATGTGTTCTCCACATTTCTTCATTTGTCTCAACTCTTTTTTTTTTCCATTGCATCTTACAATATAAACTCTATTATATTGGCAAGGTAATCTGACCATTTAATGTGACTTTTTTCAACCAACACATTAATGGGTTCAACCTCTCCAAAGGTCATTTAACTATTTATTTACACGAGGATAAACGCATGATAAATAATAAAATATATTATTATTTAACCAATATAATTTAATGTATTAAAGGTACAAATAACACCACTTAACCATTAATTGTTTTAACAGTTAGACATTATAATAGATGATAAAGAATAGGAAAAATTATGAGTGTGTCTATTATCAAGCCATCATTGTTGTAATAAGGCTCATCATAGTCTAACAATCCAATGTAAATATATCACTAGACAATATGCCCCATGATATAAGTATGACCAAGAGGACGTGTCACAGTGCATGCTTATAAAATGGGCAAATGGTGAACTATGCATATGGCATCCAAAAACATTATTATAGCTTTTTTGACTCCATAGCGTCCTCGTTCATTGTACCCTTGATGAAAGAGACATGATGCAAGACTAATTAAAAGACTACTAACAAAAGGTAAACATAGGCAAGCAAACAAACATATGAAGATATATACATGATAATAGACATGCAAACAAGTCAAGCAACAAAGAGCATATAAGTAACACATATAAGTATCTACATGCAATGTCATTGTGTCTTGTCTAATTGGCTTGATGAGATTCGACGAGATGATTGATCAGGTGGTGAGTTGGACTAAGTTGGTCATGATGATGTGAATTTGGATTAAGGATAAGAATTTGAACAACGTATGGACTTGGAGTAGACCAAGGATTATTATTAGGATAAGGCTACAGAAGACATAAGACAAGATGATTAGGATGTTGAGACAAGGCAAGATGACTAGGATGTTGAGACAAGGCAAGATGACAAAATGATAAGACCGTTAGGACATAAGACAAGGTAGGATGACAATGAGATGGACAACCTAGGACATATGATAAGATGACCAGAATACTTAAGACATAAGACAAGATAACTTAGAGGTTTGGGGTTTTGTGGATTTTATAATTTTAAGGTTTTTGGAATTTTCAATCTTTAGGTCTTTTGGGATATGTATGTACACTATACAAAGGGGGTTACTAACAAAGGGAACACTAAGCCTAACAACCAGGATGAGGATGGATCACAAAATGATGAGGGTGATGTTTAAAAAGGGATGAAGACCAAGGATGAATGGACTAGGGATTCCCAGCAACCACGTTGTGAAGGAACCACATATCTAATTCCCTGAGTGTCCATTGAAGGATATGCCAAGATGATTCTGAAACATTTCTCAATACTTCTTCCACGTCCTTATGAAGGTCAAGACTAGAAGAAAGGATTGACATAATAGGATGCAAAATATGATGGCAGATGATGGGTAGGAATAATGGATAGAGGGATATGACATAGATGGGATTGACAAGGGATGGATTTTGCCCCCAAGTGTTGAGGTACAATACAGACATTAGTTAATTTTACCATGATGTCGAAAACTGGTTTTCATCATGGTACTTGCCCAAAGCGCCAAAAGACTAGTTTTCACCATTGGACGAATGATTTTTTTTTTTTTGACTTTTGGCATCTCAATTTATTGGATATGGGCGAGATGCAGGATGCAAACATTTTCATGATTTTCAACCAACCCCTATTCTATAAATATGTGATACTGGGATCATGTTGTTGATGCTGGATGTATTGATGACCTGATGACCTTCGTTGACTCTTGATTAAGACCCCTCCAGACATGTAGATTAGGTGTCTTCGTCACCCCTTCAAGAGACAATGTTGCCCGGGTTTGTGGGGTGCGAAATGGATGGGTTTAGGGTTTGGATTTTATGGTGATGTATAATACTTGAATGGATGATAGGATCATAGTAGGGAAGTGTGATGGGTGATTGGAAAGTGGGAATAGCATTGACACACATCGTTGGACATGTCGGATATTCCATGTTTGATCGATGTCATTTGACAAAAGATTGTAAGAGATCCAAGACACTTTGACTTTATGGTTCATCTTTGATCTGATTATGTGAAGGATCATCGGCCATACTAATAATGTTTTTTAAAATGATTTAGTCTTTAGACTTGATTATATTTTGACTGCTCCATGGTGCCTGACTTTGGGCTTCACTAGAAGAGATTGTTTTTTAACTTGATAGATGATTATTATTTTGATTTTGATGGTCCCCTAGTACCTTAAAGAGGGTTTCACTAGGGGAAGACACTTTTTGATTAGGTTGATGATTTGTCTTTTCTTGATTCTAGCTTGTTGGATCAAAAGTGATTTGATCATTATTTATGACTTTTTAAATATGGTCTTGGACCTTTGTATTTGTGGCACATATTATGTTGCTCGAGGAAGGGTCCAATGATGTATGTTCATATTCGTCCTTATAGAGGGAGGTGATTATTGTTGGGGAAAAAAGGATATATGATGGATGAAGGTGGGGGAGATGGTAGGATGAGGTAAATGAGTGGTGATTGGACAACATGGTCCTCATAGGGGTTCCTAGGACACCCAATAATGACATCAGAGAAAATCTCCTCAAGATCATCAAAAGGATACTAAGACTATCTATAGTACATGCATCTAAGGCAAGCTCATATTCACTGTGATAATCTTCGGCATATAAAAATTGTAACTCTATTATGGCTTCATCATCTTGACTGGAATCAAAAGATATGCCTTGTGATTAGGTAACATCTGAATTGAATTTATCCTCAAAAAGACAGGGACAGTCATCATCTGTTGCAATATCTTTGAGGAATGATGTTTCTAACAAGGAATTTAATTCAGATACTGGTGTTGAACATGATCTTGATGCAGATAAGACTGGTGTTGACTCCGATATTAACACTGATGTACAAGATGCAATGTTGCTAGTAGAGTATTCGTTGTCCGCAAATAACCTCTCAAGATGGGGTCTTTGATATGATGGGTGAGGAAGATGATGGAAGGACAATGGATTCGCTAAAGACAGGTCCATGGAAGAAAGACTCATTAGATAATGGAAGACTAGGTTTATGATAAATGGGCTCATCAATGAAGGATTTTTCAAAGATAGGTGGACCATGGAAGATGGACTTGGTGTCTTGACCTTGGCTCAGAAAGGGAAGGGCTTGATCGTGATCAGAAAAGGAATCTTAGCATACCTCTTCTTGTTCACCCTTGGATGTAGATCCATCTGATTCATTGTCACTTTCAATGTCACCACGGTCGATGATGTCTTGGACAATTTTGAAAATTACGACATCGATTAATGGTATGCCCTCAGGTTCTTTGATATATACAGTATTGGTTAGCTTTATACTAAGAGGACCTAGGCTTGGCGGGATCAAGATGTCGTATGGGTGGATAAACCATCATATTGATGGTAACAAGTTTGTAGAAGAGGGATTCTAAAGATATAGGAAGAGGAGTATAGGGCCTTTATTCACTTTGTGACTTGGATGTGGAAGCTTTGGACTTTAGATCAAATGGATGTTGTTGTGATTGGGTGGTCAAACTAGTAGATAATGAGGTGGCTAGGATAGAATTCCCTTTGCTATTGTAAGAAGGGGTAGATGACTGGTGGATGGAGGATTTGAATGGGACTAGGTGGTATGGAGGCTAGGAGTAGACGAACATGAATGGGTGCAGACTGGAAGTAATGTGCCAAAGTTTGTAGGAAGTTGAATGCTTATTTCAAAGAGTCGTGAAAGGACCATATCCTTGTTGGCAATGAGGCATTTCTCAATCAGGGTGACCAACTTTGCTTTGGAAGCCATAGATCAAGAAGGGAGAAAGTACGAATGATGTGGTACGTCATCCGCAATCAAAAGGTGTGGGGGATTGAATGGAAGATTGAGGGATGGAGATGGGATGTGTGGGAAAAAAATGGAGAGGCTTGCTTTAGTCTGATCTCAATTTTAATTGGATATTTTGACATGATATGATGTTCGACGGGGTAAGACAAGATCAAGTAGACCAAATTAGGACATGAGCTAGACCTTGATGATTTTGACTGGATTTGACTAGGAGAACTACAACAAGCTCTAAGATTTGATAGGGGACTAGACCAGCCCAAGAGACTAGTTTCAACTAGCGATTGATTGGATTAAGACTAGCTCAAGACTAAGATGATCGACTTAAGAAGGATTAGACAATGACAAGATTGGATTCAAACTTGAATGAACATAAGCAAGCTGATAGTAAAGGACCCTGATGTAGAAATAGTTGTTTGCCAACGTTGATGATGACTATTGTATGACTACAGACTTGATGGGATGACCGGTATAAATACGGGATGAATAAGGTAAATATGGGTTGGACTATGATTGGGCTAGGTTGATAAGATGGTGGATAAGGTGACTAGGCAAGAAAAGGTCAAGGCAAATGACCAGTTTGGACTAGGACCCTAAGGATGAGTAAGACAAGATGAAGTGGCGATGAAAGGACAAGATGGACTAGAATATGAAAATATTAAGGGATGACTAGAATGTGACTAGGCCAAAAGAAGATGACTAGGAGTAGATAAGGTCTAGGACAAGGGATAATGATGATGGTCAAGATTAGGTAGTGTTTGAGGAATGAATGATGGTTGACCTGTTGATTATATTTGGCTAGGAGGGATAAGGTTGTGTTTGGTTTAAGGGATGCAAACAATACATGCCTCCACAACACACAACAAAAGCAAGCCACAATCCTAGAATTAGTTACTAACTCGAAAGTGTAACTCAACGACTACAACATCTAACGACTTTGCGAATGAGGTTGTAGGTTGTTGACCCATTACAAAATCTACCAAACTCTTTCAACCCCATCTGCACATAACAGTCACTATGGGAGTTGATACCGACTCCGATAGCAAGTCTCTTATTATGGTCAATAGTCATAAGCTAGGCTATATAGGGTCACTAGGGGCATCCCTGATATACACTAAGTACATGGGGCCTAGCTCCATATAAGGTGTTGTCTGATGCTTGGATCGTAGAATTAACTCCTCACCTTCACGGGATCATGTATGGGGTCTCCTGTTTGGCCTAACGACATCTCTCCCTCTTATTTAGACTCCACCAAAACACAGAGTGTGGACTTGTGCATGGTGGTGAAATCTATTTTCAAAATCTCCTTAAGACGATGACAAGTGTGTGGGTGTCACTTCCACGTCATGTTGCCTCCTAAAAAATAAAAATGAGAGGGTTTGTTAGTGGTTTTTTATCCTTCGAGACTCATCGCTAAGATGAAGGGAGAAGAGCATACACTGTAGCCTTCAAGTACAGACAAGCAAACAAAAAGTTGATTAACTTATTAATTAAATGTGATATATATAAAATATATACAAGATAATTTTCAAACTACCAAATATTTGACAGTGGACCTGCAAAACAAGTGATTAGTAGTTTCAATTTGACAATCTCGAGGGGCAATCTGTAAAGCAAGACATTAGACAAAAATATGACTTGCAAGAAAAGTGGTTAGTTTAAATTGATTGGTAAAATCAAACGAGACAATCACCACTGAATTTGCCCCAAACAAAATGTTAGTCTAATAAGCCTAAATAAAAACACTGAAAAAAATCAATTTTCACATTATAACCCTTTGAATGAGGGGTTAGGATGCGAGGGTCTAAGGGCGACAACGCCCAACGAGGTCAAGGGGCAACACCCCTTACAAGGTCAAGAGGTAGCGCCCCTTGCAGGGTCTAGGGGTAGCATCCTAGACAGTATAGGGTAGGGTCATGGGACAACGCCCACGATGCCAAATGCAATTTGAGGCTTATGGGATACTTAGAATGACTCAAAATTCACTAAAATGATTTAAAAAGGGCACTCAAAAAAGATAATTTTTTAGGTAAACAAAGGATAATTTTAAATGAAAAATCGCTATTGCAATAATCAAAATCGCAGATACACAATCAGTGTTATGAAAAATCACATACAAAGAGTCAAACTCACTTACAACAGGTCAAAATCATAAATAGAGAAAAACAATAATGTGAAATAGCAAGCAAACTACTAGCGACTAAGCTACAGAACCATGACTGTTAATTAGCGAAATTGCAATATTGCGACTACAGATAGGCAATATTGCAAAATCGTGACTTTAGAAAAGCGATATTGCACTTGACTACAAGCGGTTAACATGCGATTAACTACAATAGTTAGATCAAAATCACAAGTAGAACATGCAAAATCACTATTTTTTAGAGCAAAATTGTAAATAGCATAAGTGATATTGAGATTTATACAAGACTTAAAATATGTATAGACTTTATGAAGATTAAATGATTTATAATCTTATCGGATTATGATCTTATAGAATTAGGATATTTACAGTAGATTTTAGGATCGAAACAAAATTAAATTAAGGCCAAATCAAAATTGCAACTACGAAGTTGTGACTTTGCTTAATGTCAAATATTTAGTCCAATCCTGCAAAACAAAGGTTAGAGATAGATTGAAATATGTATAAACAAACATTAGAAAATATGTTCAGTCAGAATATAAAATAGGGGGCAAACTAGACGCATTAAAATTCCTCCTGGTCAAAATCGCAACTTAATATGTCAAAATCACCACTAGAATTCAAAATTGCAACTATGATAGTTTTGAAATTGCAACAGGATAAGAAAACAATAAATAGATGTGACAAAAGTCTTTCCAAAAGCCTTCCAACCCTTGCAAAAGACAATTAGAGAAATACCAAATCTAACAACCCTGTTAGATCAATTAAAACTTTATATATTAATGTTATTGGAATTGAGAGCAAAATCGCAAGTCAATATCACAAAATCGCAAGTTAGAATGGCAAAATCACAAGTCAAGTTCAATGTTGCAATTAGGGATAAGTGATTTTACACAAACTACACAGCTAGTCAAAATGGTCAACAAATGTGTTACGATCAAGTCAAAATCGCAACTGATATTTTTTAAATCACATTTTACAGAGCACAATCGCTAATTACCTAGAAAACAGAACTCTTGAAAATTTTGAGCCCAAATTCGCCTTCAATCCGACCTGTGAGCTTAATCCATGCACTTCAAACACATTAGGTCAACTCAAAAGGAGAGCTCCCACTATGGTCACCAAATGTAAGATGGTAAATTTGAGCAATAAGATTTGAGTACGCAATTTTAACCAAAAATTAATCAAAATAATAACCTACCATTAAAATTGGAAACCATTAGATCAAAATGCAATAAAATGAATATTAAAACAACATTTTAATCTAAAGCCAAATGTTTTCAATCAAAATTCACAAAAAAAGACTAAAAATTATAGACTACTTATAGACTCAGAATTTCAGCATGATATTAACTTGATTCAAGACTTGGATTGGATGATTGTTTGACAAAAGATTAATGAATCAGGATTAAGAGATCGGCATGAAGGCTCTTGAAATTTCTAGTTAGTTTCAATGGAGGATAAACATGGTTTAAATAAAGGAAGGGGAAGGATTTTCTAATGAATTAAAAATTCATTAGAAGCTTCTAGAGAAGAAGACTCTAGAGATGAAGAAGGGAATTCTGAAGAATTTAAAATTCCTTAGAATTCGAACTCTCTAAAGAAGGAGAAGGGTGGTGGAGAGTTTTAGATTTTACTACAGAATCTAATAATGATTAGGAGGAAGTTAGATTAGTTTAGAAGAAAAGTTAGGTGAGGAATAGGGGATATGCTTGTAGGAAAGCCTAGGAGTAGGTAGGTGGGTGGGTTGTGGGAATTTTAAATTCTCAAATATTAGACAAGTGGGATTAATTAGATAACGGGGACTTTGGTGAATTAATTGAGCATGAGATGTTATAAGGTTAGTATAGGATGGAGGAAATATTAAAAATATTAGATTAGGACTAAGATAATACAATATTACGACAAATTAAATGGAAATAGATGAAATTAGTGATATCAGTGATGAAGCGAACAAATTTAAATGCATACATCTTCAAACCCCTATATTCAAAACACCAAAAGACCATTTTAAAAAATACACAGGCCACATATATATATATATATATCGTGTATTTTTTAAAATGGCCTTTGTGTGTTTTGAAAATATATATATAATCCATTTATAGACAATAATAAAAGTTTGAAAGGTATGAGCATAATAAAGTTTGAAGGGTATGATCAAATCAATTTAAATCTTATATTTCTTTTCAATTGTCTATGTTTGGAACAAGTTTGTGAGAGTAAGGTATATCTAAAATGTATAATGAAGAGCTAATATACAAATTATTTTCGTCGTTATACAAATATCGGTAAGTACTTTCAAATTAGGCTTACAAAACTATTATTGCCAAGTTATTCTTGCAATAATATCATGTAATAGTGAACTATATTGATAGTATTCCCTCATACAACAAACAATGAAAAATAAAAAGATTGGTTTTCTCTCTTTGGCCAATTTTGTATATATTGTTTGCAACTTTACCCTTCTTTTTTACAATTAGTTACAGAAACAAATATTCAGCAATAAGAACCATGCATATCAATATGTTTTTTATATTTTTTTAAAGATTAACAAAGGGTATTACCAAAACAGAAAATGCTTATTTTTGGCAAAATGTATACAATTATCCATATGAACCCATTCAAATATTTCCCAGCATTTGATTTATGTAAAATATTAATTGAATGTTTTTTTTAAGAATCATCGTGCATGAACACGGAAGCAATGCTAAAGACGTTCAATTGTCATACAAAAACACAATACATCAATAAGAAGCAAAGTATATAGGCCAATTGGATTGATAGAATTCCATTACAAAAAAACCTAAAATATATGTTTTGAATCTACAATGATTTTCCTAAGATGAATGGTATTTCATGTTAGATATGGTTCATGTAAGTTATTGTCACTTTAATTAAAACATGTATTAAAGGCAGCGCATATATAAATTTTGTGACAACTGTCCCCTCTAAATGCAGAAATGAAAATCAGTTTTCTTATATTCATTTTATGGTTATAACCATGGATGGCATAACCAACGAGTAATCGTCAATTGGATGGTTACTCATCAAAAAATACCTATGGAAAATAACCACCAGTCAAAACCAAGGCTATCAAAAAAAATTGCAATTTTTTCCCACCGACAAATAACCGTCGATTACTCATCGGTTTTATTCCCACTCTCCCTGTACGCGAGATTCACAACGAAACGCAAAAAAAACGCGAGATTGATGACAAACGCAAATATGTAGAATTTTGTCGTATAAATTGTCACACACTCCTCATTTCATTCACACAAGATTTAGAGCATTCAAGAGCGGATTGGAAAGAAAATTCAGTACAGCCATTTCTAGGTTAGTACTATATATATATATATATATATATCCAAGTATGTAAAGGAATTGTAATTTAATTATAAACATATTTGATAAATAGTTTAAATTTTAATATTTAAATTTGATACATTTCGTTAAAATTTCATGCATTCTATTAAAATTTAGTGTTTAATATTTACAATTTATACCTAATTTTTTATAATTTTTAATTAAAAATGTTTTTTTAATCATTAGCGTTATAATTAATTTATGTTTATCATTATAATTTATTTATTGTTATTTCTAAACCATTATAGACAATAGTTTTCAATTTGTTCGTTAAATCAAAATATATTTTTGTTTCCGTTTAATAGTTTATCATTATAACTTATTTATCATATTTCAATTTATATGAAATGTTTTTATTTTTTATTTTTATTAATATTGTTTTTAACATGTTTGCACTTTTCAGGTTATCTGTTAGCAAACAATGACATCCGTTAGTGCATCAGGGTCAGATTCAGTGTATGGTAGCCAATCGACTCCTAATGTTCATATTAGTGCTTAGAAGTATGCCACGTGGGTTGGATCATCCCAAACAATATCAATTTGCAATTTTTGCTCGAAGAGAATGTCAGAAGGCATAAATCATATGAAGTACCACATTTTATGCATTTTTTGTTGTTGTCCCAGTGTCACCGAATAGGCAAAACGAGAGAGGATTGCAGAGCTTGCATTGTTAGACTAAAAGTAACTAGAGAGGGTAAGGATGCAAGCAACCCTAACAACGGTCATTGCTCCCACATCGGCAGAAAAAGCGATAACGATAACAAAAAATATGAGCTCTACTCGTAATCTATGCAAGTACCATGTCACGTCTTTATCAACTTCGACTCATATACACTCTTTTTTTGTGCCTAGGAACACCCCTGGAACACAACTTTCGTTGCAACCTACATGATGGAACAAGTAGGGGTATACAGAAACAGATAAAATATACGCAAATTTTTTGTACTTCAACAATTTTTCTTTCAATGTGAGGAAGACTCAGTACTAAGAATATTTGGTGACAGCATTGATAGTTGCAGGGAAAATGTACAAGGGACCCTCTCCAAAAGACTTGAGTGGAGAAGTTGCTCAAGAATGCAATTGAAGATGCAAAGGTAATTGTTGAAGATCAGAAGAGGTTGTGGTGTAAGTTCAGATGCACCATTCTTTCCGATAAATAGGCGGAGGGAAAAAACCGCACCCTCATCAACTTTTTGGCGGCTTCAAATGATGAGTTGGGTTTTGTGAAGTCTATTGATGAATCTAGAAAAATAAAAAATGCAAAAACTTTGAGCTTGATGATAAAAGAGGTTGTAATGAAGTGGACATTGAGAATGTTGTCCAAATTATCACAAACAATGCAGCACCTTATGTGACGGTTGGGAGACTTCTCAAAAAAAGTCATCTCTTTTGGACACTTTGTGTGACCCATTGCCTTGACCTTCTTTTGGAGGACATGGACAAACTTGATTGAATGCGATCAGTTATAGAAGAAATTAAAGAAATAACAAAATATATCTATAATCACCCTTGGATTCTCAACTTGATGAGAGAGCACATCAAGGGAAAAGAACTTGTTCAAGCTGAGGTCACTGAGTTTGCAATGAACTTTCTTACATTGCAAAGTTTTTGCAGTTTGTTGACTCTTTTGAAGCAGATATGTGTGTCTCAAGCATGGGTGGAGTCATCATATTCTAAAAAAGTTGATGAAGTGAAAGTTGAAAAAACAATTTTCAATGAAGCGTTCGAAACGATAGCTACAAAGATCTTCAAGGTAACTTGAAAAGCAATTTAAATTTCAAATTTTTTTCCATGTTCTCAATTTTTTAAACTTAAAATATTTATTTTATAATTTATCTATAAATTTGTAACACTAACTTTAATTTGTTTGTAACTTTGTAGGTGTCTAAGCCTTTGGTGAGGGTTTTGCAATTGGTGGATGGGAAGCAAAATCCAATGGATTATATTTATGAGGCCATGAATAGAGTCAAAGACGTCCAAAACTAAAGGAGATCATGTCAGATTTGATTTTATTTGAGAGTTGATTGATCAGAGGTGGAACAATCAACTCCACCAACCCATCCATACAGCAAGTTACTACCTTAACCTCAATTTTTTCTAGTCTAATGGCATTACAGATGTTAGTGGAGAGGTTATGGAGAAGCTTTCAACATGCATTGAGAGTGTAACACCTGACATTGAGATGAAGGACCTCATTATTGCAGAGTTACAAAACTACAAGTAGGCAAAGGAGAAGCTCTTTTCTTCAGCACTAGCTATCTGAGGGAGAGCCGTGCAATCATCAAGTAATACAAAATAAAGTTTTTCCCTGTATCTTACTAGTTATATTTATAATTATTAATTTCTTACAAGGTTTTGAATATCTTGTTTGCAGGGTCGTGGTGGGAAGATTGGAGTGTAAATACCCCAAATTTTCAAAGATTAGCTTTCCGAATTTTATCTCAGCCTTGTAGTGCTTTTGAATGTGAGTGGAATTGGAGTTTGTTTGACTCTATTCACAAGAAAAAGTGCAACAAGTTGAGCCAACGTCACAATGACTTGGTTTTTGTGCAATACAAACCTTCAACTTCGCATAAAGAAATAGGAGAACGTATTCGATGAGCCTATCAATATATATAGATGAGATCGATCCCTACAACGATTGGATTGCATAGGAAGAGGCCCCCATGTTCACAAAGGATGAGATTGTTGATTTCGAAAGGCAAGCTACAGAGGGTGCAACTGAAGCAGGAGAGGTTGGATTGGAGGACATCCATGAAGATGAGGCAAAGATAGAGGTAGAGATGGTACCACAGGCGCAGGTGCATCCTTCTAGATAGAGTTGGGCGGGGCAGCGAAGTGAGAATACTAGAGTTTCTCATTGTAGATTATCGTAATTTGTACTTTAGATTCTTGTATAAGACTATAAATATCATTGTAGTTTGTGACTCTATTGTATTCGCATGATGATACGATTTTGTAATTTATTTGTATTCAAATCTAATCAAAAACACTTTTCCAACGATTTACAGACTCATTTCATCTATTTTGCTTCTACAATTACTAAAAAAAAAATGATAAATTTAAGTATTTTTCGCCTTTGTCAGTTATTACCAGTTATTCGACCAGCTTTATCGAATAACCACCGATTACAAAAATGTCCCCTTGGCAAGTACTCGCCCTAATCAGTTATGCAAACTATGGTTATAACAACTAGCACAGATCCATGTTAATATGGATCTAATATGCATTGAGAGGTATCCCAAAGATTCTAGGTGTCAATCCCTATGTTCTTACCCTAGTGTTGTAGTGGGATTGGAACATCAGTCTTTTGGATACTTCTCTATGCATATAAGCTCCATATTAAGATGGATTTGTGGCAATCATTGGACTTAGTTCCACCATGAAGATATATTGCATGGGATTGATTGCCACTCCTCACAATGATGTATAGTTTTAAGAACCATGGATGCATGGAAGTAATAAGCATAGATAAAGATAACCAGGAAAGGAGTCTTGAGTAATCTGCAAGTATCAGCAGGAAAAATGTGACATGTTGTGAGAAGGTTACAGTTAGAAGAATCTATGGCATTGACCAAGCTATGGATTTTTGCTTTTAAGAAATTAAAGATATAACAAATCTATACATGGAACATGTAGAAAGAGTTTCAGTATATCCTGTAGTATATTGCATGTATTCCCAAATATATTTATTTGCCAACAGTTTGTTGAATGTTAGTCAAGGGAACCAACAACAATCAGTAAATATTTGGTGAGGAGCACTCGGACATGCACAGTTCACATTAATAACATATATTAAAAATACCACTTGCTACAACTTAGTATATAATGGAATTAGTAACACAGTCATTATACCTGTTCTATCAATGTAAGTAAATTATTTTATAACCTTTATTATTGTATGAATGAATGAAGATCGAACTCTCTTCTTTTTGTGTGTCCATAAATTCCAACAATAGGAATATTAAAATGAATGTTAATCACCAGGTAAATGAAGGGATGATATATGAAGGATAAGCATTGTACGTGTGGTTAAGTGCTTGTAAAGCTGCTACCTTTGGAACCATTCCAAATTGACTAATTCCAAGCTCATTGGCATGTATACCCCCTGCAATAAACACGGACTGCATGCCTGAATTATTTGCACCCAATATATCATGATGAAGAGAGTCTCCAACAGCAATGCATTCTGCAGCATCTACTCCAGTCATTTCCAGGACCGCTTTATAGATGACCTGTTGGTAATATTAAAATTTCATAATAATTAGATTCGTGAGCACCTACAGCACCCATTGAATGGACATGCAAATTCAAACATCCAAGCTCTAAAAGGATGGCTAGTGAAGCTTTCCATCTACAAGACGTTCATGATCCACAGCAAGAGATTTACAGTTTATGCCTATGTTATATACTATAACTAACTAAACTTTATTTTCTCTTGTAAACCATGATAACCTTTAATGATTTCACTAGTGTACAGGGTAATGAGCCACAAACTACACAAGTTAGACCCCAAAAAGCCCCCTACAGAAATAATAAACACTTCAACTCCCCTCACAACTATCTGTTACACAAGGAATAAACTGTTGAAAACTTAAACAAGTGCAAGGCAGCTAGCAATCAGGAAATGATAGGTGATAACAAGGATCCCTTGCATTATTTCTTACAGCTTGGGATACATAGCATAATTCTGGGACTTGGCCTCTTAAGGATTTACTAAAAAGGATATGCAAAAGAGTTGGAAGCATACCCTGAAGTTTAAACCCAAAAGCATCCTTTATACAAGAAGAATGGTCATTCAACAGCTAAAAGCAAAGAAATGATAGGTGATCCCTGGGACCACATACATTTATTACTCAACTTCACAGGCAGAGATGGCAAAAGGGCAAGTGCATCTTACAGAAAACAACAGGGGATATACAAAACAGTGTGAGCTCGGCACTTATTCTTAAAGCACAATTCATCAAAGAAGAAAAAGGATTTTGAATGATGCAATAAATAAGTTAGATAACAAACAAATGATGTCATAAATATTTCTAGTTTTCCCATTAACCAAGATATAATATCACAGCTTAGAAAAAGTCTTGACTTTGCCATAGCACCAAACAGTGTCCCTTTTAAGGACATCATATGTGAAGTTGAAATGACAATCCTACACCTCCCACCTCATGATGTTGAAGAAATTAGACAAACATAATGCTCTCAAAGAAATAAATGACATTATCATCATGAATAAATGGAGTACAGAAAAAAAAGCATAACCACCTAACAATATCAAGTAAAAGAACCAAATCCAACCCCATACAAAAACTTTACTAACAGAATTAAACATATTATCAAAGCTTACGCTTGACACTTCCATTATTGATAACTTAATATCTAAATCCCACTTGTTCCCAAAATTTATGGCCAACCTAAAATTCACAAATATAATATTCATGTCCCATTTGAGTAGCATTGATTCCCCAACCTCTGCCCCAGCCAAATTCTTAACTAAGAAACTACAAAGCCCAGACTGGTCATATTCCATCCTACATCGGAGATTCTGCTGATTTTGTCACTAATATAAACAACCTCAAACTTGATGATAGTGATTTCCTTGTAAGTTTTGACATGGTCTCACTTTTTACCTAAATACCTGTTGATGAAGCCACGAAAGTCATATCGCCAATCCTAACATTGCAAAACTTATGAAGATATGCCTTGAACGGTAACATTCATCAAGTCTAAAGTATTCTTCATTAGCTATGAGAATAAGCAGATATATTCTTCCACATTTTGTCTCCATCACACTAATCTTACAAGCTTCCATACTCTTATTTAATTTGATCTCATTTTTTGGTTCAGAAGCACAACCATTTCAATCCAGTTTTTACGGTATTGATTTAACACACTTACCCACTTTGCAAACTCAGTTTTGTGTTGTACTAATTCTGTTTTATATTGTATTGTATAATTATGAGCTTGTTTTGTAAGTGCTAGTTGGTCCTCCAATGCTCTCATATACTGAAAGTAGTTGGCTGCTTTTGTTGCCAACTTGTTTTTCTTTTTCTTTCAAAAAAAAAAAACCAAAATTATATTATAGAAAAATCAAAGTGTAAATATTCTAATATGCCAAGCTTGAAAGCTAATAGTCCAAGCCTGGGCAGTAAACAAAAAAGAAGACATATGAGCATTCATTGGTACAAATCAAAATCGAGAATCTTTCTCAAATCTCCTTGCAGCTTCGTCGACCACCAGAGATGAGGCAAACCATAACAAGTAAGGTTGTGGTTGTCAAGAGCCCAGCTGGCCAATCCATCCGCTACTTTATTGTTTTCTCTGGGAACATGGCTGAATTGGACCTCCTAAAACTTATCCTGCAAACTACGAATTCTTCCCATCTCTCTAGCTATTTGCCATCTCCCTACGAAATTTTACTAGGATCTCCCTCTGGATCAGATAACAAACTAATAATTACCTTGGAGTCGGATTCAATTTGGAGTTTTTGCCACCTAATTTTCAAAGCTTCTTGCATCCCTTTGTAAACAACTTTGATTTCTGATAAATTATTGGTTTTATGTCCCACCTTTTTAGCAAAAAATAAAGCTACAGACCCATTCGAAGATCTACCAATACCTTTGATACTAGTCCGACCTGGGTTACCTCTTGAAGCACCATCAGTGTTCAACTTCCTGTACCCAATTGGAGGGGCTGTCCAATGTCTATCCATCTGAGCTTTCTTTTTGGGTCGATAGATAGTCATTGTTGAAGTCCTAGGTTGCAAAGAGAGTTGTTGGCATAAGTGGTCCCATTCCGGCATTAGAATTAGAGGCAAGCAAATCTTATGCTTGACAGATTTTTCAATATTAATTTTGATCTCCCAAACATAATTTATATCCATAGTTGCCAGGAGACGAGTACGGGTACGAGTACGGGGAGACAGGTATGGGTACGGGTACGCCTTTTTAAAAAAAATAGGAAACATGGGTACAGGGAGACGGCTATATATAATATAAATATATTATATATTAATATTTTATTATTATAATTATATATTTATTATTATATGAAAATAATAAAAAAACGAAAAATATAGTACTACTAACGGGGGCACAAGGGTACGGGGAGACGAGTACGGGGGTACGAGGGGTATGAGGAGATGCATCTCAAGGGGTAGGGGACACATCTCCCTGCAACACTGTTTATATCCCCCTTTTATTCTACTGAAAATTAATGCAATTTCAATCCTTCCAAATGTTTCAAAGCAAAAGGGTGATGCCAAACCACAAAGTCGGAAGGAAGTTTTGACCCTTGGGCAGGGGTCTATGTCATTCTCTAATCAGCTACTAAAATGATTGAATACTCACCTAGGGAAGGTTAAACAATTTGGATAAAAGCTACCATAAGTAAACCACCAATGGACATTGGAAGAACAAATGAGTTATGGTTTCCTCATTATCCAAGCACAAAAGACATCGAAAAGGACCATAAAAGCCATGTCTCATGAGGATTTCTCCAGTTAAGACTTCCTCTTTAAAACCAATCACACAAAGAAGCTCACCTTGGGCCATAAAGTAGGCTGCCAAATATGGCTAAAGATATCCTTAAGAGGATGAGAAGTATGCCTAGTTAGAAAAGTGTAACCTGAAGAAACCGTAGAGACACTCGTAGAATTTTTCCCCCAAGCTAAGGTGTCGGGAAATGGGGATGTTGAAAGAGGGCAAGCCAAAAGAATATTATTAATTTGTGATTGCTGCTCCTCTCCAATTTAAATTGGCCATTCAAGAGTAGGAATCCAATATTTTCCAATCTCCGAGGGATGATTAGTTGCCTTACAGTAATGAGCAATCTTAATCCATCCATTTCATGCAACGCATCCATCATTGTCTTTAACTCTGGGTACTGAGTGATGATTGGCGGAAAACCTGTCCCACGAATCAATCCAGAAGTTGGCACTTTGGCCATCATTGACAATCCAAAACAAATGCCTTTTTATAAGATCTTCCCCCACCTTAAGAACTGCAAGATTAGGTGATCCTTTAGGAGGAAGGGATAACCGAATAATTCTCTCAAGGGGATTATTTTCCACATATTGGCTCTAGTATTGGCAGTCCACAGATCGATTGGAGCCATTAGCAATCTCCAGTAGAATTTAGTTGCTCAAGCCTTATTATGCTTGGAAGAAGAATGGAATCCCAAGCCACCTTGTTTGGGTTGGCAAAGAGTCTCCCACTTAACTAGAGACCACTTTCTTTTTTCCTGTAGCCATTCCACAAATTTCTGGCAGAGAAAATCCAATTGTTTCATAATTCTACCTCGTATGTTCAAAATAAAGGAGACATATATTGAAAAGGCTTGTAGAAATGCGTTAACCAATACCATTCTTCCTCTTGTAGAGAGCCATTTATTACCCCACTTCTGAAGTTTCATTTCTACTGTGTTTGTAATCCACTGCCATTCTATGATCTATTTAGCTGCAAGAGGGACCCCCAAATATTGAAGTTAAGAAAGCCTCGTCTAAAGTGGAGGATGTTAAGAATTTGTTCCTCCTGTCTACTAGAACAATGAAATAATATAATGCTAGATTTAGCATGGTTAATCAACTGACCCGTAGATCAGGATAATGTGAAGCTTTTGTTGCCAACTTATCCAATCTGGACAAGGGCCGAATAAGTTCAGGGAATTCTCATGTTTTATTGATCAGATCAGAACTTAGCACCTGATCCATCATGAGTATGTGGCTTCTTTACTTTCTTCTCCCATGAGTTGAATAGCCCTTGGTTGTCGTAAGTTAACACAAAAATCAATGGCTTTACTACCATAGTCAATTGTGGCAGAGACCTATCAAGCATCAACACAAGCTACTTCATATCTCTACCTAGTTGCTCAATCTAGGTTAATGCATCCACTAATTCCTTCATTCCACTTTCTCATGGCAGCATCTCTAACTGGATCAAGGTTTTCCTACATATTTCATATGAATTTTTCTCTTTATCTGTAAGTGTTTCTAATTTTTGCAAAGGGTCATTCCTTTGTCTCTCATTTTGTTTAACTTTTTCCCTCTCACATACAAGCTAACATGTCAAATTTGCATTAATTTCCAGCAATTTCTCACCAATGTGTGTTTGGACAAATAGTTGCTCCAGTTGGCACAATTGTCTTATTCTTTTCTAATGATTCATAATTTTTTGTTGATCTTGTGCCGGTTTGCACATATTTATAGTTTAATTTGAACTTTATTTCTGTTGTGCAAATGTTCTCCCCAATTGGGTCCCACACACTCCTTTTTAAATGAATTAAAGGCGTTGCAGCTTCAAAGTTTGTGCCCTTCGGCACATTCAATCACAGGTTTTGGAAAGGAATTTAACTGGTCTTTCTTTCCCTGCTTTGTGTGTCAGTCAACACATGAATTGTTAATTTTTTTGTTCTGTTTTCCTCTAATTGTTTGCTCTCCTTACTAACTTCTATCTCAGAGAAATTGATAGGGAGTTCTATTCTAGATGATATTTACTCAATTTAGATGAGTTAATTAATGCCGGATGCAGTGTTCCATCGAGATCAGTTAAATGAACTGAACCATTATCATACACTTTCATAATTCTAAGGACCTTCGCATTGTAATTTTAGTTTTTGTGCTTTCCCACTAATTTTTCCTGTAGATTTTAAAACTCACATGCCTTTTTTGAACTTCATTCTTTTTGTGTGTTTATCATGCAAATGCTTTCATCTTTGTTGCCCAACTTCTATTGGTAATTGTGCCAAGATCTACTCTTTTCCAGTTTTTTTTAATTTGACAATCTACCTTGTAGACTTTCCTTGTCTCCTAATTTGTTTTCTACTGCTAACAGTGTTCCACATCTTAGGGATGGGGGATCGGGATGGAAAAAAATCCCAAGAGGACATCCCCTTTTTTCCCTTTTGTTGGGGATACAGAGGTGGGGAGGGACATCACATCCCCATCCCCCCATCCCTGGGATGTCACCCAAACCCAGCGGATGCGTCCCTGTGAAACCATGACTGCTACCCTCAAACTTCGTACCAGGATTTTCATGGGTATCATTGGTTCTTTTCCACACAATAACTGAAACAACTATGTTACTATTTTAAACGTTTTTCTCTATGCTTGTAATGCAGCCGACAACCTTTCTGCCCAATCTTGTTTCTCAGTGCCACATCTTATATGAATGATTGCCAAATTTGACTTATTGGATGCCCTGGCCTGACCATCCGATCTTGCATAGCAAGCTATTGATTTATTATCTTTAATTTTTAGAAACTCCAGCATTTCCATATTACGGAATTAATAAATTGTGATCCTTGGTCACTGGCTAAACTATGTGGACATCCGAATCTTGAAATTATGAGATCAGATGTGAAATTCACAGTACTCTTTGCTGTATTTTCTGGTAGTGCCTTTGCTTCAACAAATTTTCTTAAGTACTCTCTTGCTACTAACAGATAATGACATCTACCTTTCTTGGATGGTTGTTTAAATGGACCCACAGAATTTATCCCATCTTTCAAATAATTCCTGTGGTGGCACAAGTCGCTAAGGTTAAAATCTGTTTTAACAGGTCTCCCTGTTCTTTGACATGTATCACATGACTTTGGCCACTAATTACAATCTTTAAACAGTGTTGGCCACAATGAACTAGCCGATAACATTTCTTTAAGAGTTTCTTCATGACTAGCATACCCACTTGCATCTCCCTCATGGGAATCCTTCAACATCTATTCAACTTATTCCTCTAAGACATGTTTCCTTAAAATATGATCTTTTCCAATATAATATGACATGTATAAGCTGAAAATTATGTGTTTTCAATATAATACTTCTTTGTGCCATAGGCATTTCTGTGCTGAATGTTCATGTTGACAAATATTCACCCACATCTTTACACCACTTAGGAAGGATTGTTATTTTGAATGGCAAAGAATTTGGATAGTCATCTCTTGCTCCTTTTGGAGATTCACCATTTTGAATTTTTGATAAGCAGTCTGCTATGACATGGATTTTCCCTTTTCTTACTATAATTGGATAAGCAAATTTGTAACAGCAATACCCATCATAAAGTCTTTAAGTGAATTACATGATTGTTTAGTAGATATAGCAGTCCTTGATGATGCACAAAGAAAATGATTGGGTTTGATAGTAAGGAGTGTCAAAATTTCTAATGTCATGCCCATTTTTTTTTTACAAAAACAACAGAGACAACACAAATTCAACCAACAAACCACCTATTGTTCCCAAAGTCTGTCACTCATTTTTGGGACAACACATGAACTATTTTTGGTCCTGCAAGCCAAAAATTTCTCTTTTCCCTTTGTAGGGTAAAATACTCTGCATTTTTATTTTGAGTTTCAGTTGGGCGCTCCAAGTTTTGTCCCTGCGCGTTTCAATTTCGAGGCAATAAGGGTTATGACACAGGGCGCGGGTTTTTCATTTTGCGCGGGTTTTTCATTTTGCCTAAAGTTTTGTCTAAATCTCGAAAAGTCCCACGGAGGGCGCCAAGTGGCAACAGCAGAAGGTTGTAATATGTTTTTCTACAAAGCAGCGGAAGTCGCCACGTGTCCCTTGTAAAGCTCGGCGGAAGCCATCAAGTGTCAGCATCTACAGTTTCTTCCTTTTGTTTCGTTATTTGAGTAAGGATTGTGGTGGGCCCCGGGTAAGTTGCTAAAGTCAAGCGGAAGCTGCCAAGTGTCGTCTGTCAGGACACAGTTTCTAATAAAGTTTCAAAGCAGCGGAACGTGCCGCGTGTCCCGTTCTAGCTCAGCGGAGCACGACAAATGTCTACATCCGCATTTCAGGTTTCTAATAAGTTTCGAAGCTTATTTCAATAAGCCTCTCTCAGAGCCCCGCGAAGGGCGCCAAGTGGCAACAGCGGAAGGTTGTAATATGTTTTTCTACAAAGCAACGGAAGATGCCACGTGTCCCTTGTAAAGCTCGGCGGAAGCCGCCAAGTGTCAGCATCCGTAGTTTCTTCTTTTTGTTTCGTTATTTGAGTAAGGACTGTGGTGGGCCTCAGGAAAGTTGCTAAAGTAAGCGGAGCGCGCCAAGTGTCATTGTCCGCGTGAATCCAAATGATTCTCAAATGTTTCTATAGTGTTTATAAAGCTCGACGGAGGCTGCCATGTGTCGTCTTCCGCAGGACTCTCAAAAGGTACCTAAAGCTTCTATAAGTTCAGCGGAAGCTGCCAAGTGTCCTCGCCTGTTTTGCAGCGAAAGATGCCATGTGTCCCTTATAAAGCCCGACGAAAAGCAGCCAAAGCAAGCGGAGAAGACATGAAGGAATCTCTAAGGAGGATGACGGGCCCACAACTGTCAAAATTAGGACAACCAACTAGCCATTGGCTTTCAAACGATGACGGACCCGAAGACGTCAAATTTGCGGCAATAAAGTGTCTGTTGATCTTTGCAGGCTTAAACGCGGACCCGAAGGCATTCAAATACCTTCGGGCCAAAAGGAAGAACCGCCGAGAGGAGGAACCAAAGGAACCAGAAAGGGGGAAAGGCCAAAACATCTACGCAGTAGTTATTCCAGTAGGTGGAATAGTCCGCAAGGTAGATTTTTGAGCCCTTAAACATTGAAAGCATGCCCTGTTTGTCTCCCTTGAAATAAAGACAAAATAGACAACTGCGCAGACACCAGATGATCCAAACCCAGGAGAAGACATTTGAAATGAAATGACACGCCATAGTTAAAGCAGCCGCCCTATTCCAGCATGGCCCCCTAAAAGAACTGAAAATGTATTCAAGGCATTGAATGCACAGCATGGGCCGTTCCATGAAACAAAGCGCCAAGTCTTTCTTGGCTGCTATATATTGTAATCTCTTTTATTGTTTTAAAGATCTCTCTGTTATAGAAGCAAAAAATTCTGCCAAAATTGAAAGATGATTACTGAGACTTTGAGCTCAGATTGTTAATCATATTTCTTTGTTTGAATGAAAAAGCAAGTTACTTTCAGACTTTGTGTTGTTATAGCTTGTGTCATTTTAGGAGATTGTTCTTATGTCTGTCTTCTGAATGCGTTCTTGTCCAGTTAATGAAATAAGCAGAACTTGTGGAAGTAATCAGAAAGGTGTCCTGAAGCCAACTGTGGAGAGACTTTGTGCTACCACAATTGCCTTTAGTGTGTTTCTCTGTTTTTTGTTCCTATGTAAAAGACCTTGGGACAACTTTGTGCCCTCATTGTCCTTCGTATTTCACTCTTGGGCAGTCGAGGTGGAGACTTTGTGCTACATCTCAGTCTGCTGGTTACTACGCCCCTGTTACCAGTTACTTGTCACTACCTGAACGAACTCTTGTTGTTTCCTGCAAGACCACTTCTGAAAAAAGAGAAGTGCCTTCAGTGTCTTCACCAGGATTTCTCTTTTGCTTGTGAACATCATCTCTGCAAAAAGAGAGATTGATGGTGTTATCCTACCCCTGAGTTGTTATTTTCTGCATATATATATGTAGTATATAGCTCCACATAGTTATAAGGGAACCTCCCCTTGATGAGAGGAGAGATTTGTCCCCTTTTGATGTGGTAAACCCGCACATCTGGACGACCAATCTCCCTATGCTCTAGTTGAAGAGACCTATTTTTCTCATCAGTTAGCTGGTGACAAAATATTCACCCAACACCACCAACGGATAGACACCAGAATCCATTCTAATCGCAAAACGCAATCATGTAACTGCCATAATGCATTAACCAAACGCAAACAAAAATTAAGAAGGCCACAGTCCTAGTTCATTTGGATAGCACTCAGAATTTCTTCCTGAGCTCACGTCAAACGATAATTGCGCAAATGACATTGACACGGGCGTCAAATTCGACCTCAGCCATTGCAAATGCAATTGGCGCTACATGGTTGTTTCTGCATGCTCTAAGACCAAGCTGGCTTCTCTTCATGCTCCAAGGGATCTTTCTTGCCACGCGGCATCCTACCGCTTCCTTACTGGTCTAACAAGCTTTCGTGTTGCCCCTGCAGCCCCGAGATTGCGAACCATCAGGATGAGGCCATGTGGTAACATCCCACTAGCCCGCTAACCTGAAGGTTTTTCCCTCATTACAGACTTCGACGAGACTGTGAACCATCAAGATGATGCCACATGGCAACATCCCGCGAGCCCGTTGCCCATGGGGCAAGCTTCTTGTATGGTCAACTCCGGGAACGTGGGTCACCAGGATGATGCCACATGACAACATCCCACTCGCCCGCTAGTTTGGAGGCAAGCTTCCTGTACAATCATCTCCGAGATCACAAGTCAATGGGATGATGCCACATGAAAACATCCCACTCACTTCCTAGCCTAGAGGCTTTGCACTTTGTACGGTCCTCTCCGGGATCATGGGCCGTCGAGATGATGCCATGTGGCAACATCCTGCTCACCCGCTAGCTCGAAGGCCTCACACTCTGTACAGTCCTCTCCGGGATTGCGAGTTGTCGGGATGATGCCATGTGGCAAAATACCACTCACCCACTACATCGAAGGATTCGCACTCTGTACGATCCTCTCTGGGATCGCAAGTTGTCAAGATGATGCCATGTGGCAACAACCTGCGTGCCCGCTAGCCTGACACCGACCGTACATCAAATCACGCTGATATCACTCCCGAGTTAGCACGATGACAACACGTGGCTTCCTCTGAACCACTCACGAAAGTCATAAATATTGACTAAAGCAAAAAGGTTGCAAAAAGGCCCGTCTAAGAGGCATCTAAGGAAACGTCCAAGTGGATGAATTAGTCGACAAGGCAAATTTGACTAAGGCAAAAGTTGTCACCAAAGGTCTCGACGATCGGCTAAGGCACAATTCACTTTAAATCAAACATAGTAAGGCTCAAGGCAAAAGCAAAGTCGACATCAGTCAGCCAAGCAATTCAGCTAAGGCACAAGCCGAAGGGAATTGCGAGAGACTTCTCAGACAAAGCAAACAAGTTAAAGAAGGCAACACGCATTTGTCAAAGGACTACCGCCATTTATGCATCCGAAGCTAAACTTGACTTCCCCAAAAGGTTTTTGCTATGCTAAAGGAGTTTGCATTCACATGAACGATAAGCTCGACATTAAACCACTATTCTCATTGGTTTAGTCGACTTAGCAAAAGTTGTCAGGGAGCTCAACCTAGCCAAACGCTACTAAAGGAACTGCTCAACCTGTGAACTGACTAGCCTTATCCTTAGAAGATGATACTTCAAGGATTAACGCAAAGACCTAGTCATCTCATTAAAGGGAAGGAACCTAAACCAAAGATTTTCTTAAGATGAAGAAACATACAATAGATGTTAGGTCTTCATAACCTTCTTTCATTAATTCTCTACATGGGTGACCTCGATCAAAACTAAAGGGTTCATGCCTTGTCATAATTATTACTGTAAAGCTAAGCTCTATAAGTTCTTCTCATTTAAGAAGTCTTATGGAAAGGTTCCTTTGATTTTTGCAGTTGAGTAAGCCCTCTGCAATAAGCCTTCACTATACAAGACCAATTGTACAAGGAGCTTGCCTCTGGGACGGTGAGCTAGCAGGATGTTGCCACATGGCACCATCCTAACGGTCCATAGTTCGATCAAAGTCCGTGTTGTGGGCAAAGCCTCCGGGCTAGAAGGCTAGCGGGATGTTGCCATGTGGCATCATCCCAATGGTCCACAATCCCAGGGTTGTAGGTGTCACGCGAAAGTTTGTCAGACCAGCATGTAAATGGTAAGCCATCGTGTGGCAAGAAGAGTCCCCAAGAGCACGAAGAAAAGCTAGCATGGCCTTGGAGCTGTCGAAGCTTCCACGTGCATGTCAGTTGCGTCAGCTTTGAACTAGGTTTAAATTGACGATCGTCTAAATGACATAAGAATAGTTATCCTCAATGCAAGCTAGTGAATGGGTTCGGTAGCGCTTGGCTGAAAAAATCGTGCTTTTGGCCTCTCAATCGGTGGCATGCACCCAATTATGGAATGGTGGCAGTGGCAGGGATTGCATGTGTGTTATGATTAACACGAATTCTTGTATTTGCTTGTGTATACGATTGGTTGTTTGTGTTTTTTGGTTGTGTCGTGTTTGTTTTTAGAGGGAAAAAAATGGGCATGACATCTAAAGAGAGTATACTATGCATAAAACTTCCATTTGTGTCATATAATTCTTCTCTACCTTGGCAGTAATCTACTTGCAAAGTATAAGAAATGATCTAACTTGTGACTACCTTATTTTGTTGGTGTGCAACCAATTGCATAATTGAATGTTTCTATGTATGTGGAATTCCTTATCCCAATTGGGATAAGCTATTATCCATGCACTAATTAGCATAATTTTCATCTTTTCAAAGGCTTCTTGCTACTAGGTTCCCCATTCAAATGGACATCCTCTCTTGATAAGTAGCCTAATAGATTTGCATAATTCTTCATAAATCTTTTGTAGTATCCAGTATATCCCAAAAGTAAATTTGTAAATAAATGTCACTCTTGAATAAAAACAGAAGGAGCAAAATGGAAGACGAGCAAAAATCAGATGAAGAGCGAAACCTGAAAGAGTAGCAAATCTCGAATAATGAGAGAATAGGTGAAAAGGAACGAAAGGTAGAGAAAAAGGGAAGGGTGAGTGAAGAAGATAGCACCTTAAAGAATTGCACTTCGGGTGGAAAGGAAGCAAAAGATCGCAATATGCAGAAGATTGATGGAAAAAATAATTGAGAAAATGATCGGAAGGAAAAGAAGGTAGACGACAACCAAGCCAAAGAAAACGAAGAAAATAAAGGAGAAAGGAAGAGGGAGAAAAGACATCAGTACGAAAAACAATTGCAACAGGAACAAACAAGTTTGGAAACCCTAAAATTAATCAAGGAGATAGAGGAGTTTGGAATCAAACTACATATAGATTTACTTAATAAAACAACATTCAACAAATTACAGGTAGTAAAGGAAGCCCTTGGTTTAGAGGTATCTGGCCCAAGAAAAGGGAACACAGGGGAGCAAGATCATGGCCTTAAGGAGGAAGATAATGATTTTGGGGATTGGAAAAGGCTTTGGACAAGATAGTGTAGATTCGTTGTCTTAGATGAGGATATTAGCTTTCAAGTGGCCAAGGAAATCTCCTTCATATGTATTTTGGATACGATTGTCGACAAGATAACCCAGGACTACCTTGATAGAAATATTATTTGTAGATTCATTGGTGCTTGGTTGAGTATTTAAACACTTAAGCAATGGACGGGATCCAACTGGATATTCACTACTCCCCCAAAGATCCAATTTTTAGCCCGATGTTTCTTTCAAGTTAATTTTCAAAAAACTGAGGACAAAGATAGTGTTTAGAAGAGGACCTTGGTTTTTTAAGAATGCAAGTTTGTATAGAAGGAATTGGTCCACCCAATTTCAATTTGATGGAGGAATTAATCAATGAAGCACCAATATGGGTGTGAATGTACCAACTGCCACCATTATACTGGATAAATAAGTCCTTAGAAGCATAGCCAGTAAAATTGGTAAGTCCATCTGTTTTTATTAGTCTACCAAAAATAAAGAATTGTGTATGTATGCTAGGATTTTTGTTTTAGTGAATTTGGCTAAGCCCATCCCAAAAGCCATAAAATTTTCCTCTGCCATTGGAGTGTGGAGATAGGAGATTGACTATAAGTGTCTTCTCTTGAGATGCTTCCATGTGAAGAAATTGGTCATATAAGAAATAATCTCCCTCTTATAAACAAGGCCAAGACTATTGACAATGTCAATAGGACCTAGAAATAATCGATAAATCAAACAAGGAGAGAAAAAGCCTAAATTTTCAAATATGGTATGAAATATAGGTAAATGAATGTGCAATGTCTCCAAATTGAGGATATTTTCTGAAATCTGATTTTTATGTGAAACCCTAGCAAAAGAAGAAAATCTGATTTTTACAGCAGCAAACCCTAGCTGCAAAAATATTCCAAAATTAGCATAAAAATATGTTAAACCCTTCAAATCAAATATGAACCCTTTTAGCAAAGATTAATCGTTTTGAAATCCAAATTAGCCTTCAAACCCTAGGCATCTAAGCTCAGAAAAATAATGATTTATGGCAGCCCTTTTGATAACAATTTCTATAGTATTTCGCCTTCAATAGGTCTTCAAAAATAATATTGCTTTCCTTTCACAAACAAATTGAATTTACCACAACAAATATTTATAATAATATGAAAAATTCTAGAATCTTTTTAAAATCAATTTTTGACCTCAAACCCTCAATTAGGTCATTTTCCTATATCATCCAAGGCTAGAAATAATATATAAAAATTGCAGAATAATTCTAGGGCAAGAAATGGCCCTCAAACACTAGCCAAACCCCTCCAAATCAGGTCGCCAACCTCCACAAGCAAGTCGCCACCCTCCTAGAACACTTTGTCACCCTTCCAAGATATTCGCCCCACTTGGAAACCCTTCTTTTTTATGCCTTTTCTAAATTTTGATGATCAATGGTAGCTCCAAGATGAAGTTACCCCACGAAAGAATGAGGATTTTCATCCTCAATCCCTTTGCTTGAAGGTTTTCGTCTTCTAGTCCAAAGCTCAAGTTTTTTTGTGCTCAAAACTTGTAAATTCAAATTATCATCCAAGATGCCCTTCAACAAGAACCCTCAAATGCTTTTATACTTCTCCCCAAGTGAAGCACCCAATTTGGGGGGGAAATACATTCGTTGATCCTTTTTTTTCAAATTATAAAAAGAATACTTTTTTAAATTCACTTAAGTGTATTAATACTCATGACCCTTAAAAAGGCCCCAACTTAAGTAAAATTATAACAATAAAGTGTCTTTACAAGTATTCTTCATAAAACCAAATGTTTCCCTTTTTTTTTCTCTTTTTCCCTTAGTCCTTGGGAAACTAGGCAAGGCTAAAGGTCTTCAAAAGCGTCATGTCCAAAAGGGGGACATGACAGAATGCCATCTTAAGCAAGGAGAAAATTGTTATGAAATGGCAACCAAAAGTAACATCAAAAGATAGGAAAGCGGAGTTCAAGTGGAGAAACCATGATCAATTTTTCACTTCTAGAAAATACATTCAAGATCGAATGAGAAGACCCCCGAAGTATATAAGAAACAGAAGTGTTAAATCCCTAAGCAAGCAGTAGGATTGGGAGAATAGCAAGACCGAAAATGAACCCTCAAAGGATGATAGTGATGAAGTAACAAAGGAAAAAGAGGCTGATAATTTTTCTTTGAGCCTAAAAAAGAAGTTGGAGATCACTTATGAAGAAAAAGGTAGTGTTTTGAAGGCAAAATCACTTCGCTTACAAGAAGAGAAATAAAATCTAAAAAGTAAGGAGTGATGTAGAATTGAATCGAAAAAAGATAGGGATTTTGTATTGGAGGCTAAGCTTGAGAATTTGGAAGAAGCAATAAAGGAGTAGGTTTCAAGAGATTGTTTAACATTAGGAAAGTAGGATGCTAATCACAAGGAGAATCAGAAAGAGGTTTTTGGGAAAGAAGGGAGGTTTTTGAGGATCTCCATTAGTTAACTCCCAACCATCAACCGGGCCTCCATGGACTCAAGGCAAAAAACCAAGAAGGGAAAGGATTCAAAAGGATACTCAATTGAACATAGATAAGGGTCGACAACAAAAAATCACTTATATGATGTTGGGTGGAAGAAATAAATCTTCCACCAAGAAGCAATGAAACTCATAAATTGGAATGGCAAAGGCTTAAATGCCTCAAACAAGTGTCACCTATTCAGGCGACTCATCGAGGAGAAGAAACCGCATCTCCTCTGTAAATAAGTGGAGAAATTTGAGTCTTTTGTAAATAATATATGGAATAACTGTGAATGGATTGCTAAGAAGTTTGAGGGTTCTATAGGTGGGCTCGCTATTTTATGGAAACCAAAGGTTTGTTCATCCAGTCTAATATCTAAATCCCCTAACTTCATCAATGCAAATGTTAAGGAGGTGATTGGAAAGTCTCACTTCCTCTTATCCAATGTGTATGGACCCATTGATATAGAAGGGGAAAAATACATGCTGGAAAGACCTCAATAGGCTCAATGGTGGACCCAGTCCAGTTGAACGGGTCTTGGGTGGAAACTTCAATGCAATTCTTAAAGTTTCTAAAAAATGAGGTTCCAATCAAATATCCCACACAATGATTTACTTCAATGATTTTTGTCAAACAAAAGGGCTAACTATCTTTGAACCACAAGGAACTAGATTCACGTCAAATAATAAAACGACAAGGGATCAATTAATTGTAGATAGGTTAAATTCCTTATCAATGTCGAGATAATAGCCAAATGAATGAAGTTTGTCATGGAAGCTGTTCACTTTGCGGTATTTGATCATTGGCTAGTAGCACTCTTGATTGACGAAGACAAAAACCTCAAAGAAATACCTTTCACATTTCAATTTATGTGGCTGCATGACCCATCATTTGAAGAAAACCTGAAAAAATGGTGGAAAAAATTTGTCAATGAATTCAAATGTGTCATTCTATCACAAAAACTAAAGGTTGAAAAACAAGGGGGAAAGAATGAAATAAATGTCACATCCCGATTTCACCCTTTAATTAGTAAACCTTTAATCTGTGGATTAGTATGGTTAGTATCTGATCATTATTGCCTTGATTTGAGCATTTTGACATACACTGGTATAGGACAGATATATTGTTACTTAGTATACATGATGTAGCAATTGCATTTTATTATTTTGTACATTGAGAATGTATAATTGTTAGTTTTACATCATTAGTGTATGATGACTCAGACTAACTACCCACTTTTTGTGAGGTGGATGCAGGATAGGTCCTACCCTCAGGGCTTGACGAGGGAGAACATCATCGAAAAGGATGGGTTAGATGGGACGATTGGGAGGATATCATAGGAAAATGCTATGACCCTCTACACGCACATTAGATTTTAGATGATATGCTCACGTAATTTAGAAATATCAATTGTGATTATATTTGTGTGTGGATTTTTTTTTTTTTGATAAGTCAAAAAAAAGGGCAAAGCCCATCTATTTAAAGTATTTAATCAAAAACCCTGGAAGAACCAGGGAGATACAACAAGGGTATCTTAGTTTAAAAGAGCAAGAAGCTCTGAAATACATAAAAACTTTGAACAAAAACTAGTCTTCATCAGAGATAACTATGTCTGCATTGTTCCCAGCATCACGAACTTCTTCAAGGTTGATTACAGCCAACGAGCTCGCCAGGTGAATTGCACTAGTGTCATGCATAATGCCCAGCGTTTCACAGATTGCCTTTAGCTTCAGATGTTGTAGGATGCTATCTTCAGCGATTGCCTTTATCAGAGTCCAAATTTGATCGAGCCTGGGTTCCATCAGAAGACTGAAATGATCCACATCTTCATGAACAGCAAGCAAATTGCTAGCACTGAAGAGAACAGTCTGAATGCCAATTAGCTGAGCAACTTTGAGGGTGTCCAAGCGGGCATTAGACTGACCGATATCTTCCATAGCTTTGATCACCGCCTCCACAAAAGCCATCGAGAAGCCGCCACCAAGATGAGCAGCAAGTTGGGCATGGAGCAGATTCGTGGCCATCCATTTCAGCAGCTTTTCATCCTTCACACCCTCCAACAGGGTTTTTTGCCAAAAATCTAGTGCCTCCTAGGCTGTAAAACGAGTCTTTTTATCCAGAAGGGAACCCAAGTCAAGCAAATGGCGAAGCTTCAGATCGTCCACTAGGCCCAAAAAGGAGGCGTGGACATTATCCAAGGAATAGTTATGCAGCAGACTGTTATTCATTTCATTAACCAAATTAACAACAAAGGCACCTTTAGCTTGCCTGGGACGCTTGTTGCCCGAGCCTCCCAAATCCATTTTGCCAAAAAAGATATCATTGCAGAGCCAGGAGAATAAAGCAGAGAAGGGTGTAGAATGCCCGAGGTGGAGGGCGACCAGAGGTAAATACCATGCTGCGAGACATGCACGATGTGTGCGGTTCTCAAAAATCATCATTCTCCATTGCCCGTAATAAATTCTCATGCTCCATAGATCCGAAAAATCAGACCCCAACTGATTAATGATGATCTTCTTTAATAAAGTGGTTATTTAAATCATTTTTTGTAATCCTCCAAGCCTTTGATCCGTTGGAGAGGGCGTTGGTCATATGGAGGTTTGATCCGAGTGGTTGAGGTTGACACCTTCGTTAGCCATATGATCAGCAAGCTTATTGCTTTCGCGAAAGATGTGCAAAGGAAAGTAAGTCTTCAATTTGTTACACAAAGTCTTGCAATCATCCATAATATTCTTTAATATCCAATTGCGCGTAGATCCATTCGAAAGGGCTTCAATGACAATTTTTGAGTCCCCTTCTATGTCCAAATCAAGCCAATTCTTTTGAATCACTAAAGATAGGCCACACCAAAGAGCTTTGGCTTCAGCGACATTGTTGGAGCAAGAGCCAAGTGCTTCACTGAATCTGAGCAAGAAATTGCCCCTAGAATCTCTGAATGTTCCCCCGGCACTAGCCATCCCAGGATTGCCTTTAGCAATGCCATCAAAGTTAAGCTTAATCCTAAGGCTAGTCGGAGGAGTCCAATTGTCTCTCCTACTTTTTTTAATTTTGCTTTTGACCCTATTATCAGGGAAAATGTTGGTATAAATGCTTTTGATATACCGGAGCTATGAACCGGAGTAATGGGGGAACACCTTCTCGAAGTGGGACATGTGGGTGGCCTTGGATCCGTGATATCCGCAGAACGATTCTCATCTGAAACGCCCTGTTGTGTTCTGCTTGGTCCACAAGAAGTGCGACCCCTACCTCAAGGTGTCCACATGGCCACTTGTTGAAAGAGTCCTCATGTACTATTGTCAACCTAGAGTTGCACCCTGATCGAAGACGTGTTGAAATGGCTAATCCTCACTCCAGTTGAAACAATGGGATCTTCTCACGAGGGTGGGTGCCTCAATGATGAGAACCTTCAGAGAAGATTGGTTCCGATAAGATGTATCTATGAGAATCTCAACTTCTACGCTACAAACTGCCTAGGAAAAAGGGAAGAAAGAACTTGAAAAGAAATCCTAGCTAAAATGGTGATACACCTAATTTGTTTGATCCACTCAAATCGAGCATCTGAGAACATTGATTCAGACAAGGAAGAGGCAGAACTTCAACTCCAATTGATTAACACACAAGTATTTGACGAAAAGATTTAATCTAATGATCTAAGCTTGAGAAAAATGGGAAAAAAAGGCTTGATGAAAGGCACTAAACAGCGATTAATATCCACTATAAACTCAGCACAAGACATTCAAACACAGAACGTGACCTATATAAATGACCAGCTAGTAACTAGGTACGAATCCAAATTTACAAGGAAGAAAGAAAATCTATCACTTAGGCAAATCAATAACAAAAGTACACTATACCATCTGCTGGAAATTTTTAAAAAAAAGTCTTCGTATTGATTCTAAAAAAGGTTACAGTGCAATCTTTGGCAAAAGTTTTCTTGCTAAAAAAGGGCTGATTTTTTTACAACGCTGAAAAGCCATTAATATAGAAATAATATGCCAAAACAAGAGGTGGCGCTGAATTTAAAAAAGGAAGATCAACTATCACTTCACGTGAGTCTATTTTTGGTTCAAGGAGATAACCAAGCCTTCCAAAAAATATCTATTTTGTCTTCCTCCTCTTTGCATGAAAGCTCCTTGGCATTGAAAATGGACGGTGACTAAGTTTAGGCTGTTCTTTATTTAGGCATCATGCATGGAACGTTTTGGAATATGGACGGTAGGCTAATTTTGACAAGTCAAACTCTAATCTTACAAAAATGCTACGCCCAACTCCAAATATGGACTTCCTTTAAGCTCTTTGAACGTTTGAAAGCATGAGATAAACAAAAGCATGCATGAAATCAATGCCATGCTAAAATTAGAATTCCAATTGAAACGTTGGAAGCTGAGTTGAAACGTTTGAAAGCACGAGTTTGACCTGGAGATGAGCTTGACTTCAACTACCAGTCAACTGAAGCTTTGACCAATCAACCGAAAATAGCCTTTGCTTGCATGGATTTCCACGTTGACTCCGTCTCTTGTTTTGTATATGCATTTCCTCGAGCTATTTGCTTTGTCTAAGCTCTTTTCCGCAACTTTCCCTTTGCCATTTTATTTCTTCGAAGTCTGTGGTCTGGCTTTTCTTTGTCCATTCCTTCGGGCTTGTTCTTTGGTTTTCTGCCCTCTCATTTCCCCGCAGCAAATTTTCCAAAGGAATTCCTTTGGACTTCGGACTTTTGTCTCTGCCCCTCTCTTATACCTATGCTTTGTCATGGACCATTCCTTCAGACAAAAAGTCTGAAGGAATTAGGTCTTCAGAATTCCTCGGACAAAATGTCTGAATCATTTCCTGCGGATTTTTGCTTTCCCCTTGGTCTCGGATTCCCTGTCTTCCCTTCCTATTCCCTCAGGCTTTTTGCTTTCAACTTCCCACAAACAAAAAGTTTGCGGGAATTGTCCCTTGGCCTTCCAAAGAACAGCCCTTCGGGCTTTCTGTCATGGTCTTTTCTCAAAAGGCAGGTGCCCTTTGGGATTTTTGTAAAGCCCTTAAACTCGCGAGATGGACCTTCCCGAAGGGCACATGCCCTTTGGATTTCTTGCAAACGACTTTCCCAATCTTGAAATGAGCCTTCCTGAAGGGTACCTGCCCTTCAGGTTTTTTGTCAATGACCCCTCCGAAGGGTACCTTGCCCTTCGGGTTTTTTGATTTGTCCTTTTCTGCCTTTCAAAAAACATGGAAGTGTCCTCTCTTTGATAGACTTAGCCCTTTCCTACAGAAAAATTGTCAAGCCCCTCGGATTTTTGAAGTGACTCTCCCAAAGGGTACATTTGCCAATGGCTTATCCAAAGGGACAAAAGACCTTCAGATTTCTCCCACTTGTCCTTCAGATTTCTTCGCTCGAACTTTCCCGAAGGGCACATACCCTTCGGGATTTTTGGAATGGACCTTCCCGAAGGGCAAGTGCCTTTCAGGATTTTTGTAAAAGTCCTTTTCTTCTCCAAAGAACTACCCCTTTTGTAATTTTGTCAGACTTTTTGTAAGGCACTCGGGTTTTTTGGAGGGCACCTAGGGTTTTTGTAAATCCCTTGAAATCTTCTATCCCTCAGACTTTTGTCCTCAGACAAAAAGTCCGAAGAAATTGCTTCCACGTTTAGTCCAAAATAAATATGAAAAGACAACACTTGAGGAAATAAAACACTTAGGAAAGAATCCGAAGACAACCCTATCCTCACGTTTATGATCATTTGCTTTCATCTGTAAATGAACTTACAGCCCTGTAGATTAACTTTAAGGATGGTTGTAGCTGTCTTTCCTTGGCTTATACCTGGTTGTAGATTGCTCCTTGGGTGGTTGTAGGTATGCATTTAAAGACCCCAAGCCTCACTGAACTTCACAAAACCCTTTTTCTTTTCATTATTCAGGTCCCAAAACGGATTTACAAGACAAACTGGCACCATATGCAGAGTTCCGAATAGTAGGGGTGACAATTTGGCCTCTGGGGCAAAATTGTCAACATTTTTGCCGACTCAACTAGGAAGCATGCCTGCTATGCTTGAGAACCCGACCATATACATGATATAGAACTCGCAAAAAACAATTGTAAACCTGGACCATGACTGCAAATCTCCTTTGATCATGGCTGAAGTAGCCTTCCTCCTTCAAAATAAGAAGAGAAACACACAAAAGCAAGAAAACTAAGAAACAAAAGTGCAAATAAGCACTTATTGGAACAAAACTAAAAGAAACTATTGTGCTTGAACAACACTTGGAGGAAAGGAAAACAAACTATGTACATGGGGCTTTGCTCTTCAATAGCAATGTTTCAGATATATCCCATTGACTGGGATTGGAAGCCCCTGGCCATCCATCTTTGCAAGTTGGAAGGCATTGTGGGATTTGCAGTTGAAGATTGTGTATGGGCCACTCCAAAGGGAATCAAACTTTGTGTGCCTTCTTGGTTTGGCTCGATCCTCATCCCACTTGAGGACCAAATCTCCTTCTTCAAAACTTTGTGAGGAAGCTCCTTTGTCAAAGTTTCTCTTTACCTGTGCTTGATGAATCTCCATGGCTATCATGGACTGATTTCTTATTTCTTCCAGCTCCATTAGCTCTACATACCTAATTTCCATAGGCTCATTCACCAACAACTCAAGTTTATGCATTAAGTTCTAAAGCTGAAAATTCAAGAGAAATGGGTAACCTTGCTTCCTTACCATATACCAGCTTGTATGGAGAGTTGGCTATTAACCTCTTATAGGTGATTCTATCAGCGCATAGAGCTGATTTCAACTTGAGATGCCATGACCTCTGATTATCTTTAATAGTCCTTATGATCCTCAATAGGTTTTTGTTTGTAGATTCGGCAAGGCCATTGCCTTGTGGATAATAGTTCGATGAAGTGTTGAGATAAACTCCATGCTGGACAGCCCATTGGCTGATCCTAGATCCCATGAAAGCCATTGCATTATCAGAGATAATGGTTGAAAGCAACTCCAAACCTAGTAAGCAAACCTTCATAGAAATCAAGAACATTAGTTTTGTTTGCTTCTTTTAATGCAATTGCTTATGTCCAACATGTGAAATAATACGTAGCTGTTAGAATCCACTTATGCCCTGAACTCGAAGGAGGATTAATGAGGCCAATAAAGTCCAATCCCCATTGAACAAAGCACTGATCCACTGCAATTGGCTAAAGAGGTAAGGCTGCAAGCTTGACTTTTCCTACAAACATAGCACACTACACTTTCTAACCCATGCATGGCAATCACCAAATACAGTAGACCAATAGTACCCACCTCTCATGATCTTAAGGGTTGTAGTTCTTGCAGAAAAGTGTCCTCCACCCTGTCCATCATGGAATTTTTCAAGCAATCTCTGAGTTTGGCTTGGCTCTATACATCCTAGCAACATTCCATTGATATCCTTCTTAAACAAGACACCATCAACAAGCAAAAATGAAATTGATTGCAACCTGAAATATCTTTTTTTTGAAGCACTTAGATGAGAGGGATAAATACCATGTTGGAGATAGCTTACCAAGTTATGAAACCAGCTGGAAGGTGAAGTGTGAACAGCTGACAACTTCTTCCTTATGTGACAGCAAAACAAGCTCGTTAGCCTCTTGCAAGTCTTGTGCTAGGTACTCACAAAGCCCTTTGCCTCTAATCAACTTTGTTACCTTAATCTCTAAGTCATATCCATTACCTTGGTTATCCAACCAGCTCTCTTCTCATTTATATCCTTATTCAAAAGAAACTCTTTGATGCTCGGATGGGCAACCATTAGATGTATCTTATTATTAGACAAGTGTCTAAATTTCTTAAGAGATCTTATAACTGAAAGGACATGCTTTTCAACAAAAGGAATACCTTGTTTCGTACTCTTCCAAACCTTGGCTGTAGAAAGCTATTGGTTGCTCTAAATGTTCATGATTCTGCTACATAAAAATACCTGAAAAGGTGTCCATGTTAGCATATGTATACAGAATGAAATCTTTGGTAAAATCTGGATTTAAAAGTGTAGGAGCACTTGCTATGGCTTTCTTAACATCTTCAAACCCTTTTACTCCCTCCTTGGACCAGCTAAAGTTCTGATTTATTTTTAGCATCGCTGTAAGTGGTTTAGCTCTAGTAGCGAAATCTGAAATGTATTTCCTTATAAAATTGATTTTCCCAAAAAGGCTTTGCAAACCCTTCTTGTATTTAGGCAAGGAGAGTGCAAGAATGGAGTCTACTCTTTCAGGGTCTATGCTTAAACCATGCTTTGAAACATGTCCAAGAAGCTTACCTTATGCACTGAAAATACACACTTTTTTGGATTTAGAGATATCCTAAATTGCCTACACCTTTCGAAAACTTGTTTGAGATGAACCATGTGATCTTCTGCATTCTTTGAAAACACTATTATATCATCCAAATAAACAAGTACAAACCTGTTAAGAAGGCCTTGAAAGGCCATATCCATGGCTCTCTGAAAGGTTGCTCCAGCATTAGACAAATTGAATGACATCTTTCTATATGCAAATGTCCCCCACTTAGTTGTGAACGCTGTCTTGAATTGGTTTTCTTTTTTGATCAAAATCTGATTATAGCCACTATATCCATCTAGCAAAGAAAACCTCTCTGAACCTGAAACAAGCTGTAAAATTTGTTCCATTGATGGTAATGGATAATGGTCTTTAAGTGAAGCCTTGTTTAAATCATGAAAATCAACACAAATGAATCTCATCATTCTTCCGTACTGGAATGAGATTGGCCACCCAAGTTGAGTGCTTGATTGGAACTATGATATTTGATTCTATGAGCTTGTGAAGTTCAGCTCTCATCAAAGGCTCAAGCTTTGGATTGATTGGCCTTTGTCTTTGTCTTACCGGTTTAGTTTCAGCTTCTAATTCAATGGTGTGTTGAGCCAAACTTGAATCAAACCCCTTGAGATCACTATACTGCCATGCAAATATATCAGCAGAACTTGTGCATAACTCAATGAAAGCTTTCTGTTGGGAACGAGTGCATACCTTACCTAATTCCAAAACTTTACCAGCTGCAATCTCTACATTGGCATAGTGCTCTTCTTCCGTTGACAAAGATGACTTCTCTTTCTTTAGTTCATCATCTCCACTGAAAATATTCTCGAAAGTGACCAATCCTTTGGGCAGCTTATTCGTTTTTAATTGCACAATCTGATCGCCATACTACTGCAAGTGCTTTGACTGATTTTTTGCGAAAAACTCAGCCTCCTCTTGCAAGAATCTCACAATTTGTTTGTCATCTTCGAACACCTGCCAATTCTCATGATTATCCAGAACAGAAGGCCTTACAACTACCTTCATATGTGATTGAAATTTGTCACTTTTTACATCAGCTGGAATACTAAATTGTGCCCCAACAGCAGCCAACCTATCAGCATGTTTATTCTTATCTCTTGGTATTCACTGAATGTTAAAACCCTGAAAATCTTCAAGTAAATCCCAAATTCTATGCTTGTAAGATTTAAGCAACAAATTTTTGCATACATTCAAACCTCTTAATTGATGAACTACAAGTTCACTATCTCCAAATACTTGCAAACAATTGACTTTCATCTTCCTAGGCCACTGCAAACGGTGAACTAGCGCTTCATACTCAGCAACATTGTTTGAACAGCGAAACTAAAAATTTAATAGAGGAGAAATAGCTTTGTTCTGTTGGATAAACCAACATCATTCTAGCTCTAGTTCTATGCTTATTTCTTGATCCATCAAAGTACAATTGCCACAAACTTTCATTAGATTTGTCTTCTTTGACCATGGCTGAAATTGATGCATCATTCTCATGAAGACAATACACACCAAGACCCTCCTCTTCAATTAGCTTGTAAGGATCATGCTCATGCAAGGTAGAAGCCCACTCATCAAAAACAAATCTGAAACTCCATCCAAAGGTGAGTCATTTTCTACATCACTAGTTTGTAATGTTTCATCTGAGATGATACAATTAGTATTCACAACACTAGGCATGTATGGCTCCATATGAAAACGTGCAATAGGCTCAGAATGAATTGTTACCTTAGTACCATACCTAGTTGTAAACAGCAAATAAGTCTAATCAGCTGATAAATATCCCCCAATCTTTGATGTGAAATCCCTTGAAAGGTACATAGCAAAATAGGGAGGCAAGTCTACCACAACAATGTCATGTTGAATAGTAACATTGGGACATGCATGTAATGTCAATTTCAGATCTTTGATGATGCCTACCGTCTTTGTTGGTGACCCATCCAATTGCAAAACTCCTTTAGTATTTGGCTCATAAACAAGTCCAAGCTTATTTGCAATCTGCTTAGACATGACTGTACTACTAACTCCACTATCCACCATACAATTATGAACCAAAGTATCACCCACTATCAAAAAAAGATAAAGAGAGGAGTTTTCTTTGACTTTACCTCAATTTTGTCTACCTTTGTCACCGTTTTTGTTTGTTGTACCTGTTGCTTTGCTGGTTGATCCGAATTAACCAAGACAACACCTTCTTTCTCAACCGATTTTGGAGACAATTCAAGAGCTGAAAGCTCTTGGATAAGCTTATCCTTTTGCCTTGAAATTGAAAGAGAATCCCACATGATAATGCTGATATTAGATTTATTCATTTGATCAACTATACTAAAATGAGATCCAATAACATTTGGTCGAACCTTCTGATGCACTAGCTATTCATGAATTTGAGGTGATTGATTAACCTTACCAACCTTTGTATTCTGATTTTTCTGAGTTGTAGGGGCAACAAGCTCTTCTTTTGTATGTTTAGCAACAATACTAGGAGTAGTTGAGGTATTTGTTACCGCTTGAGCCTCATCAATAGCTCTTATTTTAGCTCTCTGATAGGTTATAGCTGCAACTTGATCACTTGTATCGTTAGTTTTAACGTCCTGAGTAAAAGCAACACAATCATTTACTTCCCAACTTACATTAATAGTATCAGATTGCCCTTGAACTTGATGAGTCTCTCCTTGTGATGACAAACCTGTATCTTGATACTGACCTCCTTGAAAAGAAAACTCTTCTTGTGTCATTTGTGGCATGGTGATGTTTTGTGATACCAAGGCTTGGTTTTGAGCATCATTGAGATTTGAGAGCTACCAACCTGAATCCTGCACCAAATTATTTTGAGGTGGGGTTGGAACAATGGCTTTTGAAGTGGAAGGAGCATTTGGATCAAGAGCAACATATGGCTTAGCTCGAGTTATGGCTTCTTGTGCTTGATAAAGTGGTCTATTTTCTCTGAAACCCTGATAAAGAGGCCTCTGATCTTTGAAGGACTGATAGGTGTTCTAATTTTACTATTGATAGGGCCTATTTGATTGAAATTGTTGTCTTTTGAGCTGTATTATTTCATTTCCAAAAGATTGTAGCAAACTTTTCGACTCTCCTATCTCACTAGCTTGACTAGTAAGCGCTGCAATAGGAACTTAAGGGGCTGGTATAGGACTTATTTTTGAAAATATGGGTATTGGAGGTCTTGAAGAAAGCTTACTAGCTTGTATCAAACTATTTTCAACCTTAATTGCAACCTAATAAACATCCGGCAAAATAGTACCACCCATTGACTATATCATCACACTAATGTCAGAATTAAGAGCTTTCAAATAGTACAGAAATGCATATTGAGGGGATGGCCTAAACAACGCAGGTATCCTAGTCCATGTTTTTTGAAATCTGAAGTTAAAATCAGACATGACCTCATGAAGAGCCCTTGTTATGGTGGTCAATTGCTCAACCAAAGAGAGATGATCAGATTTGTCCTCAAATTGTTTGACCAACGATGTGCCCAATTCGTCCTAAGAGGCAGATTTCTATACCATTGCAACGCTTTTCCTTTGAAGGAGGCAGCCAACAATCTAATAGCAACATTATTTTCAACAACATTATGGACTGAACAGAGATTAGCAACATCTTGGATATGCTCAATAGGGGTTGTTTGATTTTTTCGTGAGAATGGAATGCTCTTGAGGGCAGACACTAGAATATCATCCAACTGGGCTAAATTCAGTGGACTTCCCCTATTGAATGGAGCAAACACTTGATTTCTAATGACCATCTGGATAGTGGGGATTGCAGTGTTTAGAACGATAGGATGAGGAGGTAAATATTCTCTTTGAGGATATGGATTGGCCCTCATAGACCTTGATCTTTTATAAGTTACAAATTCAAAAAGAATACCTTTACTTGTTGATCTTGTGGTAACCTTTGGCATGAACGAATTCCCTGAATGATGCTATGAACTTGCAACTGGAGGTAGATGAATATCTTCTGCTGCTGTGATAACTCTTCAGATATGCAAAAAACTTCTTCGTGGTCCCACCAGGCATGCCAAAACTTGTTGTCAACCTGGAGTTGCACCCTGATCGAAGACGTGCTAAAATGACTAATCCTCGTTCCAGTTGAAACAATGAGATCTTCTTACGAGGGTGGGTACCTCAATGATGAGAAGAACCTCCAAAGAAGGTTGGTTCCTATAAGATGTATCAATTAAGATCTCTACTATTTTTTGGGATTTTCTGATTTTGGGGGGATGAAAGGGAGAAGAAAACTGAAAGGAAAATTCTATCTAATAGGGGGAGATACACCTGATTTGCTTGATCCACTCAAATTGAACTTCTACGAACACTAATTCAGACAAGGAAAACATTGAATTTCAACGCCAATTGATCAATACGCATAAGTATTTCATGAGAAGATTCTGTCTAATGATCTAAGCTTGAAAAAAATGGTAGAATAGACCTGATTGAAGGCACTAACAGCCACTAATATCCACTATAAACTTAACACAAGACATTCAAACACAGATCGTGACCTGCATGAATGACTGGCTAGTAACTAGGTACGAATCCAGACTTGACAAGGAAGAAAAATCTATCACTTAGGCAAATCAATGACAAAAATACACTATATCAGCTGCTGAAAATTGAAAAAAACACAGCCCTCTTCTTATTAATTCTGAAAAAGGTTACAGCACAATCTTTGGCATATGTTTCCTTGCCAAAAGAGGGATGATTTTTTTACAACGCTGAAAAGCCATTAATATAGAAAGAATACACCAAACAAGAGGTGGCACTGAATTTAGAAGAGGAAGATCAACTATCACTTCACGTGAGTCTATTTTTGGTTCAAGGAGATAACTAAGCCTTCCAAAAAATATCTATTTTGTCTTCTTCCTCTTTGCATGAAAGCTCTTTGGCACTGAAAATGAATGGTGGCTAAGCTTAGGTTGTTCTTTATTTAGGCATCATGCATGGAATGTTTTGGAATATGAACGGTAGGCTAATTTTGACAAATCAAACTCTGATCATGCAAAAATGCTACACCCAGCTCCAAATATGGACTTCCTCTTGCGTTGTTTGAACGTTTGAAACCATGAGATAAACAAGAGCATGCATGAAATCCACGCCATGCTAAAATTAGAACTCCAATTGAAACGTTGAAAGCTGAGTTGGAACGTTTGAGAGCACGAGTTTGACCCAAAGATGAGCTTGACTTCAACCACCAGTCAACTGAAGCTTTGACCAATCAATCAAAAATAGCCTTTGCTTGCATGGATTTCCACATTGACTCCGTCTCTTGTTTTGTATATGCATTTCCTCGGGCTATTTGCTTTGTTTGAGCTCTTGTCCGCAACTTTTCCTTTGTCATTTTATTTCTTCAGTCTGTAGTCTGGCTTTTCTTTGTCCATTCCTTCGAGCTATTCTCTCGCGCTTGTTCTTTGGTTTTCTACCCTCTCATTTCCCCACGGCAAATTTTCCGAAGGAATTCCTTCGGAAAAAATGTCTGAAGGAATCCTTCGGACTTTTGTCTCTGCCCCTCTTATACCTGTGCTTTGTCATGGACCATTCCTTCAGACAAAAAGTCCGAAGGAATTAGGTCTTCGGAATTCTTTTCCTTGGACAAAATGTCTGAATCATTTCCTGTAGATTTTTGCTTTCCCCTTGGTCTCGGATTTCCTGTCTTCCCTTCCTATTCCCTCGGGCTTTTTGCTTTCAACTTCCTGCGGACAAAAGGTCTGTGGGAATTGTCCCTTGGCCTTCCAAAGAACAGCCCTTCGGGCTTTCTGTCATGGTCTTTTCCCGAAGGGCAGGTGCCCTTCAGGCTTTTTGTAAAGCCCTTAAACTCGCGAGATGGACCTACCCGAAGGGCACATGCCCTTCGGGTTTCTTGCAAACAACTTTCCCGATCTTGAAATGAGCCTTCTCGAAGGGTACCTACCCTTCGGGTTTTTTGTCAATGACCCCTCCGAAGGGTACCTTGGCCTTTGGGTTTTTTGATTTGTCCTTTTCTGCCTTTCGGAAAACATGTAAGTGTCCTCTCTTTGATAGACTTAGCCCTTTTCTGCAGAAAAATTGTCAAGCCCCTCAAATTTTTGAAGTGACTCTCCCGAAGGGTATATTTGCCAATGGATTATCCAAAGGGACAAAAGACCTTCAGATTTCTCCCACTTGCCCTTTAGAATTCTTCGCTCGAACTTTTCCAAAGGGCACATACCCTTCAGGATTTTTGGAATGGACCTTCCTGAAGGGCAAGTGCCCTTCGGGATTTTTGTAAATGTCCTTTTCTTCGTCAAAGAACTGCCCCTTTTGTAATTTTGTCGGACTTTTTGTAAGGCACCCGAGGTTTTTTGGAGGGCACCCGGGGTTTTTGTAAATCCCTTGAACTCTTCTATCCCTCAGACTTTTGTCATCGGACAAAAAGTCCAAGGAAATTGCTTCCATGTTTAGTTCAAAAGAAATATGAAAAGACAACACTTGAGGAAATAAAACACTTAGGAAAGAATCCGAAGACATAAACCTGTGCTCGCGCTTATGATCGCTTGCTTTCATCTGTAAATGAACTTACAGACCTGTAGATTAACTTTACGGATGGCTGCATCTGTCTTTCCTTGGCTTATACCTAGCTGTAGATGGCTCCTTGGGTGGCTGTAGGTATGCATTTAAAGACCCCAAGTCTCACTGAACTTCACAAAACCCTTTTTCTTTTCATTATTCAGGTCCCAAAACGGATTTGCAAGACAAACTGGCACCATATGCAAAGTTCCGAATAGTAGGGGTGACAATTTGGCCTGTGGGGCAAAATTGTCAACATGTACTCAATGGGAATGGAACTTGGGTTGATGAGTACAAACTACTTGTACCTCACCAATACACCAAGCCCTTGAGTGAATGTATGGATTTAGTTTTTAATATGCATTTAATTCTTTTAATTTAATTATCTTGATTTTTGAGAATAAATCAGGAAAATAGATAATTGATACATGAAATTATTCAGTTATCTTATTTTGGAAATAATTAGAAAAACTATTTATCCATTTATTAATAAATAATTACCTTTATTATTTCAAGAGCTTGAGTTATCCTATAATACTAAACTTGAGTGAAGACAATCTAAACTTAGGAGATGCATGGATGAAATTAAATAAAAGTTAATAATTAATTATCTTTATTTTATTTGTCAACATAGCCTTATCTTGGCTTAACTTAGAAATTATGGTGACGAAATCTAGAAATAGTATATTTAATTGGCCTTATGCTTGAGTTAACGAAGAGACGTTAGGACGCAATAAACTATTTGAATGTTTTAACATTAAATAAAGAATTTTAAAAGTGAGATACTCTACGGCTTTGCATAGGGAGATAACAACAATTAGTAGTAGTTAAAAAATGCCATGCATGTGAGTAGAAAGAGGAAGGGAATTGCATGCAGAAAAGGGCACAACATTTTGATGAAAAAAAAAATTATAAATTGAGGATTTTTTTAATAGAATGAGGAGCCAAAAAAGGAGGAAAAAGGAGAAAACGACATGAAAAAGAGAGGAGACGTCTACATCTGCAAATCCATAAAGGTAGGTTCTGCAAATTGTATTCCTATATGTATTGTTGGGTGAATTATTTAGAGATTATTATATAGACCAGCATTTTAACATCAGGAAAAGAAAACCTAGAAATTTATAGGGAGTATGCATTTGACTATGAAATTAATATATTTTGAGTAGCGCTTTACTATATATTCCAGGCAGCGCCTTATATTCTTTAGTTTGGGTTTAAAACATTAATTTGGGATCAGGGTCTAAATTTGTTAGGCAATGTTTTAACGAGTCATGAGTCTATTTGGAAACGAGCTTCTACTAAATCCCAATGCCATATTGCATGAGCAACACCCAGTCAATTGTTTGGAATGCCAAATATATAAGTGAAATGCTAAACTTAATTAAAACGCTAAACATAAGATTTAAATTCACTAAGCATATGTTTTGAAAGGCCGAATATATATTATTAATTCGCTTAGTCTTAAGTTGAAATCGTGGGGTTTTAATAAATGCTGAGGTAGCTGAAATTACCGCACCTATCAAAACTGTGCAATGTTCAGCGTGCACATTGCTAAGAAAGCACTGGAAAGATCTGGAATAGTGCCATTGCTGGAAAGCTCATTCCAGGCTGTTGGCAGGTGTTCCTATAAGGTTTAGACAACCACTGGTAACCATCGAGATGATGTGATGACCAGGTGTATCGCTACTCCAAATACTACCGACAACGATAGCAGTATTGACCACAACAAATAAAAATTGTTTATAGCCTGAAGTGGATCATGATGTTTTCCCACACCTGCATACTGTAATAGAATTGTCGACACTGTAGAAGTACAAAATGCAAATGAGTCGCATAGCACAAATAATGTGAACAGAACAATATAAATTAAGATAGCTATTGGTTTGTCTCCGCTCTCAAGTCCTACCAGCAAAGTGAACCCACAGCCAAAGAAACAGTGTTAAATTTGAAACGCCATGCTTTACATTAAGACGTTGTGCATATATTTTTTTTAATTATTGAATTAAAACGCCGAGCTATGAAGTAAAACATCTTCTCACTAAAAATAAAATGTTGAGTATCTTATTTAAGCATATATATATTTTTGAAACGCTAAGATTGTTTTAATAAAATCTGTTACCTCAAAATAATAAATTCGCGGAGGTTAGATAATAAAACGCTATGTTCAAATTGAATCAGCTAAGTTATTAAATGTTGAGCTTATAGAAAGTGCTGGGAATATAATCTTGCAAGTTGAGTTCATTAATTAAAAATGAAGAAGTCTTAATAAAATGCAAAGTCATTGATTGGGTGCCAGACATATATATATTTAAACGCTAAAGTGCATTACGGTGATGCCAAGTCACAAGTTAAAAGCTGAGTCAAATAAGTGACTAAATCTAGCATGTTATTATAGAAATAAAATTAAAATAGATAATGCAGAAAACTAAGAAAAAAAACAACATTGACTGAGTTTTGGCTGCATTCTAAATATAAATGGACTGGGATTTATAAAACGTTGAGCATTAAATGAGTTGCCAGGTATAGATCTGAAACACCCCTCTTTTATTAGAATCTATGAGTATATTATATTAAAATTGGCTGAGTTTTATAGAAAAGACAATGGCTGAGTATATATTGAGATGCCAGTATAAATATAAAACACCCAATCATTTAATTCGTAGCGATGAGTTTGAATATATATAATGGCTGAATATAATTTAAAACGTTAAGTTTAAATAATTAACGTTGTGATGTATTTTGAAAATCACTAAGATCTTTAGACATTATTGAGTTCTGACCAAGGGGCTTTGGAAGCAAGGGGAAACTAAAAAAGCCAAGAATCATCCCAAAACTCAACTTTTTCTCCATCACCTCCCTGCCATCTACTACCTCTCCTCAAAAGACTCTTTCTAGTTGAAAAAGCTTTCCAAAAAGTTGAACCATTTCGAGGGCCTTCCTCAAAAAGAAGACTATCTTCTTTTTTGTCTTCCAAATATTTAGCTTTAATAATTCTTGTCCATTAGTTGTCTTCTTTAATGACTTTCCACCCTTGTTTAACAATAAAGTGTTTGATTCATACTCTTTACTCTCCTGAGCCCAAAGAGCCCCACTCACCTTAGGAAGACAAGTTTTTTTCCCAAGCCACTAAAGGAAATCTAAATTTGTTCTCAGAACCTCTTCAACGAAAATTTATCTCAAATTGTTCCACTTCATCAACTTCTTTAAAATTTATCTGCAATTTGTCTCTCAAACACAAATGCACCATGTTACTCAGCTATGATCTTCTCAAGAAGAGGTTGAATATGCATGACAAGTTTTAGTGCAGATTTTATAAACAGTTGTGCATAGGCTGATAGGTCTAAAGTCCTTCAGTTGATTGGCTCCCGGTTTCTTTGGAATAAGAACAAGGAATGTGTTGTTCAATTCCCTAAGAATGGTTTCAGCTCTAAACAATTCACTCACAGCTACCAACATTTCACTTTGAATTATTTACCAAAATTGTTGAAAGAAGAAAGGTGGAAATCCATCCAGGCCAAGAGCTTTATCCCCTTCCATTGAGAAAAAAACAAATTTTACCTCTTCCATGGATGAGGGTTTGAGGAGGTTTGCATTCTCTATATGACTTATGACCTTAGGAAGAAGTCCTAATAACAGTTTTTCTTTATCAAGATCTACCAAATTACTTCCCGCCAAAAGATTCTTAAAATAGAGTGATTTGCTCATCTATTTTCGCTTCTAGTTTGCACTTTCTCCCGTCTTCCAGGACAAGTTCAGATACTCTGTTAGTATTTGTGTCAAGAACTTCGTTTTTTTTTTGCCTTTTTTAGCCACAAACATCTGGGATTTTGTTTCCAAAAAGCTTCTTCTTTGGCTCATAAATTGAGGTAGGTACTAAGAAGTTCGTTTTCCTTATTGAGCAATTGCTCGCTTAGACAATTGGCAGAAGTAAGATCATCTAGCTTCTGCAATTCCTCCAAATTTTCCTTTTTTCTTTTGAATAAAAATATTCACATTTACTTCTTTATTCCAAACTTTAAGTTTTTGTTTGGATAGCTTCCTGGCCAAAATGTACATATCAGATCCGGAAAAGGGTTCTTACCACCAATCCTTAAGAGATTCTTGAAGATTTGGATGAAGAGTCCCCATTTTCTCAAAACTTAAAGGTTGATTCTTAAGTTTAGACATCTTTTCTCCATAAAACACAATAGGATTTGGGGTCTAAACCACTTCTCGAGAGGAAAGTTAACAAACTAGTAAAGTGGATATCCCAATTAAGAGAAATAAGAAATCTATCTAATCTTACCTGAATCAGATTTTCCCCAAACCTTCTATTAGACCAGGTATAGGGATTTCCTTTGAGATCCACATCCACAACACTAGCTTGAGATATGAGGACATTTAAATCGATCATATTGTCAATGAAGTCCTAAAGACTACCCTCTTTTTTCAAAGGGTAGAGAGGGGAGTTGAAGTCTGCTGCAACCAACCAATTCCAATTCTCATAGTTCCTCCCAAATTCTACCAAATCTTCAGAAATTTTTCTGCCCTTATCTAGAGTTGGGGGCATAAATATTAGACATGATCTATTCCTCATTATTAGTCGTCTTTGAATAACATTGCCATATGGTTACTACTACAAACCAAAGCCACCCCTTCAAGGATTTGAGGATTCCAAAAAATTGCAAATCCTCCTGTAGCCCCATTAGAACTAAAACTAATACAATTAGTTTTATTCCAGATTTTGTCTCTACTTTGAATGAGAGATTCTTCTGACATTTTAGATTCTTGGATGATCAAAATAGTAGGGTTATGCTTCTTTCTCAAATTAACATTCCATGATATTATCTTCATTTCTTAATGCTAGCAAAGTGTTTTTGCAGGGTCTTTTGGGTACCCTTTGCTACTTCTTTTGTTGTTTCCTTCATTATTTTTTGGTTTGACCATCTACCTGAAGTTTTAGGATCTTCCCCTACATTTGTCTTCCTTTTTCCCCTTCTAGTATTGACATGCGTCCACTGCCCTTCTTCTGTTGTTTGGTCATGTTCTAAGATTTTTGAAGAGAAACATTGTCTCAGCTCCTTACCTTTGTCTTCCCCATTTTCTTTAGATCTAGGGGTTTCACAACCCAACTTAGGTGAGGCCAACTTATCATTACTCTATTTTTGTTCCATAATCTTGTAGGAGGGCTTTGAATGATCAGACTCTTTTCTAATTCTTCTCTGCAATGGACCTTTTCCTGCTCTTCTCTCTCGGGACTTAAGCAAACACAGAACTAATTCCTTCAAATTTCTTTTTGCAAAGAGATCTTGAATATTTGTCATGTCCCCACTTTTCTTCGACTTTTTCTCCTTGGGAGTATTGAAAGCTTCCAACGTGCTTTGTTCCTTTTCTGGTCCCAAGAAACCAAGATGGGTAGATGGACCGAGCCCAACACTCAATTTCCCCATTTCTAACTCCACTCTGCCCTAGGGATCATTAAGATTTAGAGAAATTATTTGGGGATTGTCATCATGCAAGATCTTCAAATTCTCTGGGTTAGGTGGAGATTTTGGCCCATCTATGTTATTCTCCACCGGTGCTAATACTTCCACAGGGAGACTAGAAGTGGTTTTCTTAACCCATTGAGGTTTTTCAACTTGTGAGATTTGCTTGTTTTGGAGGCATTCTTTTGCCGAATGGCTCATAATGTTACATATTTTATATACATCTACATCTCTCTCATATTCAATACATTGAGTCCACTCTCCATACTTAGATTTGATCTTGATGTAATATTTGAGGGGTTTTTATATCGGGATGAACACATTAAATCTTGTGGCTACCATTCTTCTTCTGGACTTCGTGATGGAAATATGTTGGCCTAGAGCTTTGGCCTATTCCCATAATGACCTTTGGTTCCCAATATTCCAATGGAATCTCTAGCAACTACATGCACATAGGGATATCCTCCAATGTTGTGTTGCTTAGATTAATACCCTCTTTCCATTTCCAGTTAGCCCATTCTCTAAAAGAATCGATATTTGGTCTAAAACCATTAACTCTGGCTAGAAATGCGTTAGCTAACTTGGAATCAGCCTTTTCCACAAGTGTCAGGGACTTTTATACATACCTCGTCATTCTCCACCGAAGGCTCCAAGTAAAAGTCTGTCATATCTTGATTCACTTGACATTTGTCAAACACTCTGTCTGCCCACGATAAGGGTGACATTGGGATGTTACATGCAGTGTCTACTTCTCCTCCTCGTGGGACCCTTAGGTCTGAGGATTCCTTGAATCTTGCGTCCTTGGCACGAGTGTCTGCTCCCTCCACGTCCTTCTTGACCCTAATATCTCCCTCTAGTGGGTCATTGAGATCTCCTACTGCAGATTCCAGATCCATGTTTTTACGCCCATTTCACGTTTGAAATCAACTTTTCTTCTGCCTTCGCTCCTCCTACGCTCCATGCCTTCCCTAAAAAATGTTGGGAGGTAAACGCTTTTAATAAATTGGAGCTATGAACCGGAGTAATGGTATGGAGTAGCACCTTCTCGAAGTTGGACATGAGGGTGGGTTTGGGTTCATAATGTCCACCGATCGATCCACATTCGAAACGCCCCATTGTGTTCCACTCGGTCCACATGGAGAAGTGTGAGCCCTACCTCAAGGTGTCCACCTAGCCACTTGTTGAAAGTGTACTCATGGGCACAATGAGAATGGAACTTGGGTTGATGAGTACAAACCATGGTTTCAAATCTCGGTGATTTCTCATCGTTTCTCGGCAAATCTCGTGCTATAGCTAGCAGTCAAGAAATCAGGTTGTTTCTTACGAGACAAGAAGCCCTAGTTTTCTCAACGATTTTCACATGTTTCTTGGCTAGTGAAAGAAAAGTCAATGCATTAAAATTTAAGAGTAAACTGCAAATTATTTTATCACAGTTTTCTTATTCATGGTTAATATGCACTCGCAATTTGTCATTCTTCTTTTGCACAGGCCACAAACAGTAGACTATATACTGAAAACTAGGAAATGTGCCCTCATATTAGTATTTTACAGTCATACATATTACAATGCCCTAAACAGTTTGCAGTTCGCCGCCCAACGCCATTATTACACTCTGCACAACCTCTATGATTTGGTAGTTTGGGCCCTTGGGGCCCATTAAAAGTTTGAACTTTGAACTTTGTAATATTAGTTTGCAACTTGCCCCAAAAATAGAGAATTAGTTGACTATTGACACTTCACAGTGATACTTATTAAGTCATTACTACTACACTATAGTCTGTTGGACTGTGCATAGCGTTGTTGGTTGTGGGCTTACTACTTGTGTAGCTTGTCTATACTTTATAGTATAACTATATAGTATATAGTATTTACAATATACAATATATAATTACTACTTTGAATGAGGGTGAAGTGTGAACCGTGAATCGAGACTGCAGTTTTATAGTATTACTATTTGGCAAGCTGCAATATACATGATTGATAATTTGAATCTTGATAATACAGTTACACAGTGTGACAATATACTCATTGACTATGCAAGTTTGCAATGGGTAATAATTTAAAAACATAGACTGGTTATTTGCATTACAATTTTGCCATTTACTACTAATGCTCATTGACAGCTAAAGCTTGAGATTGAGAATAGTGCACGACTCCACTGAGACCTTGACACCCTGCAACACACAATATACATCAGGGAGTTAGATTCTAGTTATTTTTTTATTTTAATTATCTTTCTAATTTTTAATATAAAATTTGAAATTTGAAAATTTCAATCAAGAATCATGATCATTGAAATTTTATTTCTAGATTCCAGTTATATTTAAATTTTAAATAGCAGTTATATTTAAATTTTAAATTTTAAAAGACAAACATATATATTTTTTATATAGGGTTCAAGTATGTTGTTTAAAAATGACATCGGGATCGACATTTGGTTCTGTAAGTCCTATTCGCAGCAAGCCTAAGTTTGATGACCCTAGTTGGAAGCATTGTGAATGGACGGGGGGCAACTATGTAATATGCAACTATTGCGAGTTGAAGATGAGTGGAAATATTTCTCGCGTGATAAACCACATTGCACGATTGGCACGGAATGATGTGGCAGTGTGCAATCAAGCACCACCTAAGGCTTAAAGAGAGTTGGTTGCTTGCATTGCAGTGAATGCAAAAAAAATTAGAAAAAAATAGAAAAGATAATGCACTTGCACTCCTAATGAATAGGACAGCGAGAGACAATAGTGACATTGAGGGCCATTCTATTGCCCCAACTCCACCATGTCACAGTGAAGGACGAGAATCATCCATTAGTGATAATTCGACTAATTTTTTTGTTCTTAGAAGTAGCCCTGAGTCACAACCTTTGTTGGAAGATACCGCTTGGAACAAAGAATTGCAAAATGAAGCGAAGATAGCCGTAGAAAATTTTTGGTACTACATCAACATTCCTTTCAATGTGGCAAAAATTCCATATTGGAAGAATTTGGTCACTGCATTGACCGTTGTCGGGAAGGGGTTCAAAACTCCTCATGACTTGAGTGACCCATTGTTGGAAGATTCTGTGAGACATACACAAGCCCTTATAGAAGACCCAAAAAAAATATGGCAGAAAAAGGGGTGCACCATTTTATTTGATGAGTGGACGAATAGGAAAAATCGTACACTGATTAACTTTTTAGTGGCTTCAAATGGCCAGCTAGTCCTCTTGAAGTCAATTGATGCCTCCCATTAAATAAAAACAGCAAACACTTTGTGTGACATGTTGGATGAGGTGGTGATGCAAATATGTGTGCATAATGTTGTTTAAGTTGTAGCATACAACATGGCCGGATATGTAGCAGCAAACAAACTTCTTGAGGAGAGGCACCCTACATTTTTTTGGACCCCTTGTGCGGCCCATTGCATTGATTTTTTGCTCGAAGACATAGGAAAGATCTCATGGGTGAAGAGTGTGGTTGATGAGGGCAAAAGTATCACCAAGTTCATCTACAATCACACTTGGGTGCTCAGTTGATGAGAGAGCACACCAATGGAAAAGAACTTGTGCGATCAAGAGTCACAAGATTCGCCACAAATTTCCTCACATTGCAATGCATTGCAGCCTTACTAGCATAATTTACGCAGATGGTGGTGAGTGATCAATGGGTGGGGTCTCCCTGTGCTAATAAGGACAAAGGGGTAAAGCTCATGAAGACCATTTTTTATGAGATCCTTGCAAAGCACATGGAGGAAATCATTAAGGTAACCTTAAAGGCTCGAACTTAATTATTATTTTTATTTATCATTTATTTGTTATAATTTTTTTCTTAATTTTCATTTTAAACGTGTATTATTTTGTTATAGGTGTCAGAGTCTTTGGTTCGAGTTCTCTGGTTAGTGGATGGGGAGAGAAACCCAATGGGTTATTTGTATGAGGCCATGGACATAGCCAAAGAAACCATAGCCCAATATTATGGGCAGAATCAAAGAAAATATGAACCCATATAACGCATAATTGATCGTAGATGAAACACAATGTTCCAGCGACACATTCATGCAGCAACCTACTAGTTGAATCCTAAGTTTTTCTATTCTGATTCATTTAAGGCAGACGAGGAGGTTATGGATGGCCTTAATACATACATAGAGACAATGACCCTTGATGATGAGACTAGAGATGCAATTATTGATGAGCTACAGAATTACAAGAATGCAACGAGGAGACTTTTCTTCGGCTCTATGCATTAAAAGAAGAAACACCTCTCAGCTAGGTAAACTGTAAAAACAAATTGAGTCATTTGTTTATTCTTTCTAGTAGATTTCTTTCATTTATTCATGCCTAGATGACTATTTCCTTTTTGCAAATGTGTGGTGAGAAGATTATGGTGCAAAAACACCAAATCTTCAAAGGCTAGCCATCCACATTTTGTGTCAACTGTGTAGCTCTTTTGGGCGTGAACGTAACTGGAGCATGTTTGAAGCTGTTCACACAAAGAAGCGGAACAATGGGAAGCTTATGGTGCAAAAATACCAAATCTTCAAAGACTAGCCATCCGCATTTTGTGTCAACTGTGTAGCTCTTCTACGTGTTAACGTCACTGGAGCATGTTTGAAGTTGTTCACACAAAGAAGTGGAACTGGTTGACGACACAACGCCTCAATGACCTTGTGTTTGTGCAATACAATCTTCTTCTTCACGTGAGACAAGTGGAGGGGCAAGATAACTATGATGCTATTGACTTGGATGAGATCGATCCATATGGCAACTGAATCGTTAATGATGCAGAGTCAAAGCCCATGTTTACAGCAAAGGGGATTACAGATTTAGAGAGGGAGACGTGAAGAAGCAATAGCATCTGGGGTAGCAAAGGTATCAAGGGGTGTTGGTGAGGATCCAGATGATACATTTTGTTAGGTTGTGGAGCTAAAAGCTTCACTGATGCAAACATCTGGGGTAGCAAAGGTATCAAGGGGTGTTGGTGAGGATCCAGATGATACATTTGGCTTTGCCGACGATGTTGGCATTGGAGAGAAAGAAATTTTACCTTCCACTTCCATTAGGCAGCCACATGGTAAGTAAGATCAGCAGGTGTATGTGTGTGCAACTTAATCTAGGCGCTAAAGATGAAAGATAATATGTATATTTGATATTTCATGACTCTATGAGCATTGCAATTTGTAACTTTGTAGTTTGCAGCTTTGTAGTATTGTTACTATTGTACTCTTTTTTGATCTGTTATTTTCGCAGTTGCATTGTATAGAAGTGGTATACAGGTTAGGGTTGTGTTTGGTTACAGGGCACTCTCATGGGTTTCTGATCGAGTGGGAGTAAAGCAATGGCAGATCATTGGAGGAGTTGAAGAGCACAGACGGTCACTCATCCGATAGAAAGAAAGAGCAGGTAAAAGGATATTGTTGGTTGGTTCAGCATGAAGAAACTGAAGAAGCAGATGTTTGCAGGTGTTGTTGCACAGGATTAATCTGGGAGGTTTCTTGGATAAAGTTTCATTTCTTTCCATGTAGAGGAGCTGGTGAGCCTTGCCAAAGGATTAGTGAAGCTGAAATTGCAGGCGGCCAACACACAGGTGTTGATGAAGGTCATGCAAGTCCCAGGTTTGGAGATTTGGCTAATTTATTCAAAAAGATTGGGTGATGAGAGTGATAAAATTGCCGAGAAATTCGTGAGATCCGAGAAATCGTTCTTCGAGAACAAGATTTAAAACTATGGTACAAACTACTTGTCATCACTCACAGGCGAACCAGATACCGACACCAGACAGGTGCCGATGTCGGTCATGTGCAGACCGAAGCCGACAGTGTTGGGCAGAGTAAGACCGACGTCGGTCAGGGGGACCGACGTCGGCAGTAGGTAAGACCGATGTCGGTCAGGAGGACCGACGTCGGCAGCAGGGACACCAGCGCTGACAGGTTGGTAGTCAGGGACAGACGCATGAGAACCGACGTCGGTCGGATGCAGACTGTGGGGTATATTATTAATATATATAGTAATAGTAATTTATATATTACAATAATATTTATAGTTATATATAATATATTATATACTGTTATAATACATTATGGAGGACAGAGCATTTAGTCAGTGTCAGGGTAACTACTGTGGTTTGACTTACCAGGGGGATGATGATTGCAACATATTCTGTTGCTGTATGTATATATATAGACTCTAGAACCTCAATGTCTTGGCCCCACTTTAGCGACATTGCAATGTTGCTTCGAGCCGCGCATCAGATATGGAGACCTGCCACAATCAAATCAGCTCTCATGAGGTGTCCTCGTCCACCCTTTACAATAGAAAAGCTTCACTGATGCAAACAGGAGAGGAGGTTGCTGAAGGTTGCTGAGTTGCAGAGAAGATGGGGTCGGTCTGATCAGCTGACGTCGGCAGGATAGCAGAGAGAAGCAACCGACGTCGGTCAGTCGACCGACGTCGATCACCTCCAGGTAGACAGGGACCGACGTCGGTCCCCTGTGTGGTTTGCAATGGGTGCAAGTCATGTAAATCCACTCATTACCTTGAATCCAGGTCTGGGGTACGATATGGGCCCTTTGGTGTGCAATATCACCTAGAATACCCTGTCATTGCCCCTCACCATCACTACCCAGCTCACCATGAAATCTTTCACCACTGTGTTTGAGTTGGGTTTTGACCTATAGAGAGAGCTTTGAGGGAAGATTTACTGTTTATCATCTAGAGGTGTGTGGCCTTGCCCTTCCCCACTACTTCACCATTGCTCAAGCTCACCGTGAAACGGAACGTCTCCTCCCCACACCAAGCATTTTCACATCATATGAAAAAATACACAACATTGATAGAAAATATACTACATTCTCTAAATTCATTTCTCATGTCATTTAACATTTTCCACAGTTAGCTATGTCCAGAAATATAATTGTATTGTTGCTTAACCCTTTGTGCACAAAAGGTGAGACCGGGTCAACAATCATGGGATTCAAGTTCAGCCTACAAGTTGTAGACCCATTTGCAATGGGTGCAGGTCATGTAAATGCACTCATTACCTTGAATCCAGGTCTGGGGTACGATATGGGCCCTTTGGTGTGCAGTATCACCTAGAATCCTCCACTTTACAAAATCTTGCCTTTCCAAAACAAAAAATTACATCCCTTCCGATATAACTTGCCCCTGTGGGGCAACTGCTAGTATACATATTATGCCAACTACTCAATATGCAACAGCCAGCCATAGAAATCCATCTAATCAAATAATAGATGTGAGAAAGCTATAAAAGATATAGCTCCCTTGTGTGCCTTTCAAGGTTATTCCCATTCCACCCGTCTGAATTAGAAAAGGAAAATACAATATCAACCAAATATGACATTACGGGAACACATATAGGAATTACCCCTCACACTCAGTGGCTCTCCTTCAGCGTTCATATTTTTCACCTTCCAAAATCCATAATTTACTCTATAAATCCCGAGTGCACGGTCATGTTTCTACTGCTAAACATGCTCCTGCAGCTAGTGAAGATTGAATGACCCCAACCTAAATAATGGTTGTTTATTAGATCTATGTTTCCCAATAATTTATGTCTTAAAGTATCTAGGATTTTCATTCTTGTGATTTGACATTTCCCTTTGAACATGATCCATACGAGCAAAAGTAAAAAGAGGGGGATCTGAATTAACAGAGGCCTCAAATTCATTGAGAATCACCAAACTGATCAGCATGCGATCATCAAATTTAATCTACTTTACAACAACAATATCCTACAAGTGTAACACTTTCTTCCCTCCCCTTGATGTTTGTGTTTGTGCCATAAAATGTATGCACCTACATAGTAGAGCACTCATTTGAATTTCCCTGCACCCTATAATCATGAATAGTGAAAGAATAAACAAGATCATCTTTGCAAACAACGTTGAAGCATAAATAAATGAATGCAAAAAAAGTATGCTATTACCTCAAAGTAAGCCAAACCATGATTATGTGAGACACAAATTGTTAAGTCGGGAAATCGAATTAATGGAAGAAAACCCCATGTGTATTAAGAAGGCAGGTTTACAAACATTATTCTTTGGATTACAATCTTTACAAAGAAAGTAGAAGAAATAAGAGGTTAGATAAGAAAAATACGATTCAAGTGTTTTGAGAGAGGAGATGAGAGAGCTCTATAAATACAATCAAGAAGCCAAAAGGAGTTAAAAGGTAACTCCATCATTACCTTGGCCAACCTTCTTAGTGTGTGCCTAGTGTCCCTAACCCCCATGAGGTGAGAGGAGAAGTGTGTGCCAAGTGTTATAGGAATCATATATGGCATGAAACTCTAAGATTCCCTTCAAAAGGGACAAAAAAGGAAAGACACCTCACATATTCCCTTAATATATAAATTATAAATTCATATGAGAATAAACATACACATGCCTAAATTACCCTTAGGATTATAAATTAACCCAAATAAAGGGTAATCCTAACAAAAAGTTGTACAATGCCTATAGTTTTTCCTAAACACATGGATGATGCTTATAAGCAAAATAAAATGAGGACAACATATGCCGATACAATGAATGTAGAAGGGACTATTTCCTAAAGCATGACAAAGCCCATTAAAAATAGAAGTTTAGTTACCTGATCTGGCTTCCCCATCCATCGTACTTGTCCTCCGATTTTTTCATATTTTGATCCTAAAGTCCCTGAAAGAAATAATAAAATTTGTAAGCCTCAGATAACAACAGGACACAATAATGACCTGCAATAAGACCATCGTACGAGACTTAAATACAAATAAAATCATTACAAATCTATCAAGTGATTGACTGACCGACCCCTCTAATACAACATAGCTAATTTCCATCAAGGTCTATATTTGATACAATTTATAAACTCAACCTAACAAGACACTGAATGACACGTTTAGTTTCAGTTTACATAATGGGAGTCCCATTATGTTAATCAAAGAAATTTTGTGGTTATTAAGCAATTTGATTTGATAAATGCATAGTATCAGCAGGCTCAAGTAATACAGCACCCAACTAATTCGTTGAGAAGGGAACAGTTGAGGGAAAATATGTTAGGTTCTTGGCCAAATTCATCATCGAGTTTATAGAAGTAAATACAGTTAGTTATTAACTTATTTTCAACTCTTTTGGGGATCATTTGGAAGACGTATCATAGGGTTCTAAGACAATACTATCTTCTAAGCATATAAGTTCCATTTCAAGGAAAGTTCAGCTCAAGTATCCATTAGAAGATGTATACTTTGGAATAGGATTGAATGGAGCATGCCTTTCTACAACAATTTCTAAACTTTAAATTTGCTGTAAATGATGATTTTACCAACTGGAATGCATGCCTATTTTAATAAGAATATATATTTATCGTACCAGGCATAACATGCAAGACCCTTGCCTCAACAGTAACATGATCTGGATTTGCAACTATCATGGGAATTCGCTTATTTACAGCATCCTCCAAGATCTGCTCCAACTCTTCCAGTTTTTTTGGCTTAACACCACTATCATTTGCAAGTCCAATTGCTTCAGTACCATGAGCAAGAATAAAATCAGCAGCCTCAAGATGCTCCACAGTTTGTAAGCCCAGGCCCTGTAACAACAAACTTTGATAAGTTTTATAGATTTTATAATTAAACTATTGATTAGTATTTCTCATGTTAAACTGATCATATCACTCTCATTGGAGTTATAACACCTTAGCTCGAGAATTTTTATCTGTGCTGTGATCAAACTGAATGAAGAAGAATAAGTTAATCTTACAAATTTAAAAAAATTATAGCGATCATGAATGTGCCAAACTAAAAACAAAAAACAAGTTTTGAGATCCCATGACTGAGCACCAAAGGAAAAGTATATTTTCATTGAAAAAATGTATAAAGGAAGTACGAGTTCCCATGACAGCACCAAAACCAAAGGCCCTGTCGATGACCCATATAAGTATGACCACTACTTCTTGTGTAAATGTTACTACCGACCAACATGGTATAAACATTAGAGAGCCTACATGAGCACCCAATCCAAGTCACATACATCCGACTACTGCTAAACACAAAAAAATAAATATTGAGGATCTAGGTTGATTGTCTCACCGAAGCTTCAGATCTCCAAAGTTCATTTCATAAGGACCTGTTGGAGTGTCCTATACAACCCTGAGCCAGACTCCATATAAAAACATAATTTAAGGGTCTGAATCAGTGCCCTTTCCAAACAAACACCAACTCTCTAACCACAATCCTAGTGCCAGTGCCAGCACCCTGAGCTATGCTACAGATAATATTTGGTATCTAACAAGACAGAAAGACCGATAAATCATCCATGCATACACCATGATATAAGGGTTAGAGCTTCACCTCTAAAGTTTTACAACCGTTTGCTCCTCCACCACCACTTCCACTATCTTTCTAGAGACGGTCACCATAAGCTACCAGCCTACCAAAGTCAACAAAGCATGAACTGTTTGGCCACTTCATCCTTGTCAACAATAAGGCACATGTTCTTGATCAATTCAAACTCAACGGCCAGGTTAATGAAACTGGCCTAAACCTCTGTGCAAGTCCTACCAAGATCCCCCACCATCTGACATTGGCTAAGGAGGAGAACGCTCAATGTTGACTTCAACCAACCATCCTTTTCCATCATAATAATCTCCATGCAAATCACCATCCTCTTTTTGCTTCACACCCAGCTCACAATCAAAGCTAGGAAGCTAATCCAACTTCCAGTCCATTTTCTCCAAAACTGTGACCACTTCAAATATGGTACTTCTATTGCATTTAAGTCAACGCTCAACATTCAACAATGTTGCCTTATGGCATCCATGAACCAGTTGAGATGTCCACAATGCCAAAGTGACACTATTTCACAATGTCGTAGACATGATGCCTAACCACAGATTTCGCTAAGTCCAAGGGAAAGTTCGCATATTTGCAGACGTCTAAGTTCTTGGACATCCTCTTAGAGGCTCTGAAGTTTCTGATACCAATTGTCCACTACAAATGAGCTTCTGATCTCTAAGTTGTATCTCCAATTTTCCTCCCTAAGAAGTTATTCTTCTCCTACCCGCCTCATGAAGAAAGGCCTTTTCAGCCTTGGAGCTACTCCTTTATCACCGTCCATTGCAAAATCTTCAACCACATCTGTTGTCTTAGGACTTGTGTTAGAAAACACCAGTACCATCCACTCCTCTAAGGACTTATTATTGTGCTACCCGCCTCATGAAGAAATGGCAATGCCTTTTCGGCCCTTGGAGCTACTCTATCATCATCCATGGCAGAATCTTCAACCACGTCTATCATCTTATGACTTGTGTTATAACACTCCAGTACCATCCACTCCTCTAAGCACCACTGCATCAAACCAAACATGGTCAAATGAGTAGAATCAAGGTGGTCTCCATTAAAACTAAAGTCCAAGATCAATGGCATCGAGTAACTGAGAGCACAACTCGTCAACTGTTGAGCTCCACATAGGAGTGGCAGTCAAGGCTCCCACTAGCATCCCTAATAACGATTAAAGTGATGCTTCAAGCCATTGACCATATCACATAATTTGGATGTGGAGACATGGGCCAGTTGGATACTTCCTCCAATACCTTTGGCTCAAGGATGGGGAGTGTAATGATCATAAATAAATGTTGACTAGCCCCTCTCACAATTAATGTTCCCCATTAACATCTTAGAGGGGTTAATATTTAGGGGAACCCTCTGCATGATGCTCTCTCCTTATTTTCTCAAGCACCTCTTTTCAGAGTGTTCGTTGTTATAATTTTACAAGTGATTTTGAAAAATCTAACTACTAAGAAAAGAAAAAATAATACATAAGATAAACAAGATTCTTCTATAGAATATGAGTGCACAACAAGATCCATGAACTCGGGGGTAGGTGGATTGGCAAGGTTATTTCCTTCCGAGTTTGGTCGTGAGGTTGAAACCAAAGGGTGCAAAATTTGAACAATAGAAGGCAAATGGAAATAAATCCCCTTGTGGCCTTCCATGAAGGGGGATCTAATATGACAAATTAGCATTTGGATTGCTCATAAGCTAAATAATAACCTTTACCTTTGATAATAAGAGCTTCTAGAAAAAACTTGTAAAAAGAATTCAAATAATCAAAATTTTGGATCACACTACATGATCCATCTTCATCCTTAAATTATTTTCACAAGGTGTTTCTAGAAGCTCTTATTATTAATTTAAGAACTATGGAAGCCTTAAACTTTGAACCTTTACCTTCTACAGAACAGATGTGATTTGTTACTCTCAAAATGCTTGCTGCAATAACACATCAGATTGGCAAATTCACATTCAAGGCACAAAAACACTGCTGTAATAAATACTAAACCATGCATTTAGCAGATTATTGAAAATCAGAAATATATAACCTAGTTATTTCCCATGAAATATGTTATGATTTTTTTTTTTGTGGGATTTTACCTGTGCGTATTTAAGTCATCCCAAGATGGCCTCCATCTATCAATATTACCAAAAATACACGAGGAAAAATGCAATTAGTGTAATGACTACTCATGGCTCCATCTATGATTATTGCCAAAAATACATGAGAAAAATTCCCATTGGTGTAATGCCTACTCGTGGAGGTCACTTTGTGATGACTTAAACACGGGAAAAATCCCACAAAAATTAAAAAGTCTAGTTAAAATGCCCGTGGAAGCCTTCAATTTCTAAACACAAATAATATCCCGTCATCCACATGGATTGCGATCGATGTTTTGGGAGATTGTCAAAGGATGTCAGCAGCTTGGGTTTCCCCCACCATTGATCTTCACACGTCGGACTTGATCCAACACTAGGCAGCCCCTAAACACTAGAACCATAGGTCATAAATATATGAGAAGACACACACCCCTTTGCCATTGGTCTAATAGAAAGGGTCAAAGATGAACCTATGTTTGGATGGATTTCTGTTATGGGATTATGTTAATGCCTCATCAATAAGAAGGAATCCTGAGCATAGGGAGTAGGAGAGTCCCCATGGGCAAGGATTGGAATCTCAATTTGGGGTGATGAAGATTATCTGGCATGAAGAAGATACTTTCTTTCTCAGCACGTTTGTTATACTTGAAAGATGTAGGATGGATGCAGATGGCATGTTGTGGTTCAACCAACTTCCCCTTTTGGTGGTATACATTGAGCTCCAAGCTCTATCCTAAGAAGATTTTGCCCTTTTTTGTAATCCGAAGAACTCTAAGGAGTACCATTGTGGATTTTAATATTAAGAAATCTCTTTCTAAGTTTAAGTTTAGTTAATCGCAAGAGTGGTTGCAACTGTGTATAGTCAAAGCATTTTATAAAGATTTTGGGAATATTCCCCTGCACCTAGTTTGGACATATATGTGAATTTATATCATCGAACCTCTTACTTCTTGCATTTGGTTATGTAGATAGCTCATATTAGATTAAGATGAGCAATTGTTGTGTGTTTAATCCCTTTGGGTAGGCAAAAGATAACATTGCCTTGGCGTATCACCCGATTGTTTCCCTGTATTTATATTTCCTCTCACCCTTTTCACCCCAAGTATTTTCAGATAGTGCTATAATAGGGGAGCCAGAGCAATCCAAAGGTTTCCCTAGATAAAATTGTCAAGGCTTCTCATTGTGATCCACTCTTACTGCAGGCACACTCCCTTGGGAAGAATCAGACAGTTGGACAGGGTGTGAAATAGTTTGTGTAATGTCCCCATTTTCGAGTTCTCTTGCAGCATAGTCAGAACTGACTTTTTGGGTTGGTGACAGCATAATTAGAGGAGTATTTCGATGTCACCAAGGTGTTCAGGGGATTCAATGGAGTTGTATGACACTTTTCGAAGAGATTTCGGACTTGTCCGTACTTACTATTTATAGTAAGTGCTTGCATGGCAATAATCTTTCTGGGTTTGTTCTCTTTGGTCCTCGGAGAACACTACTATTTATATGATGTCTTTCCAGGGGATTTCGGACTTTGGACTTGGACTTACTATTTTTGGCAAATTAGGGTTTCTGTCCGTTTTTGGTTTTCAGTGTTGGAGATGGAGCATCTCATCAAGACCTTTCTGATGAGCTATAGATCATTGAATTCCAAGTTCATTTGGGCCTCCGTTTTAAAGTCCATAAATTAATATTTTTATTTAAATATTGGACTTTGGGATTTCATGGTTAAGTGATGAAAAATAAAATATTTAAATGTCACTTAAGTTATATTGTGGAGCACTCACCTTGGGGAATATTAAAATGAAATTAAAATAAATATTCCCTCCAAAAAGTGCAATGACCTCTTTGAGAGTTATAAAAAAGGGAAAAGTGCCTCATTTGGGATATGCTTGAATATATGATTTTGTTGGCTATTTGCTCTATTAGGGTTTTCCCTGAGAGGGTTTGAAGAGGATTCAAACCAGAGGCTATTGGGAACAAAAACTCCCTCTAGTAACAGCATTCTATAGGCGTGCAAGGCCGTCCAAAGTTGTTAGATTGGCAAATACACATAGTGTTTGCATCCGGAGCTTCAATGGAGTTTGAAATAATGTTGGTTTGAGAAGTTAATGTTACATCACTTGTAGATTTTGTGTTGTAACGCTGAATACAGTGGAATAGAGGCCGTTTTTGAGACATCTTGTGGAGTTTGGAGCAGCTGTAATTATTCCCTCTTGCTGGCCGTGCATTACCAGCTTGGTTGTACCATCCATTGGGGTTTCATATTGATTTTTGGGGACTGCTTGAGACTCTATCCTAGGCATTTGGAGATGAAATACATGTGCAACGATTCCTGATGGTCTTCGCAATGATTTCCATCATTATTTGAAGGTGCTACCAGCTGCCACATCAACAGCAGGTCACATCAGCACTATATAAGAGGTTTTTCTCATCATATATCCATTTCTTTGCATTGTAAATTTGAAGTAAAAAATCTGAAGATAAATTGCAGCCATTAGGGAGTTGGATGTTAATGCAAATCAATCATTTACATTAATCATATTAGCTTGCAAGTGCCATTGATATATTGTAATCAGCATTGTAATGAGTTTGGCACCATATAATATAAGTGTGAAGATGTGGAGCTGCGTACCAAGTGTTTGTTGTAATGCCACTGGCTGTAGTTGCATTATCTCAGCCCTGCATTAGTATGCAAAGTGTTTGTCAAAATATCTTCTTGTTGTAGCTGCATATTAGTTTGCATACCAAGTGTTCGTTAAAATTCCTATTAGTTATAGGAATCAGTTTTATGCATTTTTCAGTAATTACTTTCCTTGGAAAAGCCAAAAAGACTTTAGCATTGCACTTACCTTTCATATCAGTCTTAGCGTAGCTTCATTTCAGTTATATGATCTTTATATACATTTGAAAACACAAAACAAACAAGCAATCAGCAAGTACATAATTTGCAAGACAAGTGTTTGACGAAATTCCTAAGCGGTCAGAACTAAAAATCAAAGGCCAAAATTGTAAGGGTTCTTACATTTTGGCACTCTCAATGGAACATATTAAAGGTTTTAGTCCAAAAGACAAACCATTGGACGTCAGTACCTCATTATTAGGATCTGTATAGAGACTGTGATCTCAAATCATAAATCTCTTATCCAAAGTAACATTGCCAAGACATGGTGCAAGTCTAGGAAAATTTGCTCCAAGAAGAGCATTGTTGTTATTCACCTAGCGGCTCTGCGGAATTGATAAACCCACTTAACTTTGAAAAAAGGATCTAGACTAAAGATCCATTATAATAATATCATGGCCATTATAAGAGTTGAGCCTTTTGCTTCCTTGGACTCAACAAGCCCATTAAATATATTACGCTGGAATCATATTCCTTGATCAGCTTTGAAGGCACTCACTTCATGGGCAAGAACTCCAAGAACCCCATAGATCATATCCAAGATGGGGCTAATCTCTATGTCGTGCATCATATTATAGAACCCAACATAGCCCTCTGACTTATTGTAGCATACTTCAAGGCTAAGGCCCTAGATTGGTTTAAAGGCTTGATAGTAGATATATCAATTGTGGAGATGAGTTTGGGCATGCTTTATATAATTTGTTAAAGGATAAGGGAGACAACCTATCTCTCGTGGAACAACTAAATACCATCAAAAGAGCTCAAATGGAGTCGATCTCAGATTTCAACATCATATTCAAACAGACATGGGAAAGGATAACCATAAAATTTCATCCTTTGTCAAGCATAGCTTTCCTATATTACTTAAATTCTTTTAATCCTAAGACAACGATGATCCAGTCTATAGGAGGAATATCTTCTTGCAGCCTATGACACTGCAGTCCTAGCTAAGAACAACCTTATTCAAGTTGGAAAACTAGCCCCTAGGCTTGTAATGCCTCTTTTGCCTCAAGCTCCAGTTCAAGTATAGATCCCCATGGCCAACCCGCACCCTAAGCCTCTTACTCCTATAGGGACCGAGGCATCCACTTCGTAGAAGTCAAGTGGCATGGAAAGAATGAAGAATCTCTTGAGAGGGGTCTCTAATGACCTTGTACCATCAAAAGGAAATATGTTTTAAACCCCCCAAGGCCCTACTATGCAAATAACCCATGTTATTAACCTGATAGAGCCCAACTTGCACCTTACCCCTACCCAACCTATTGCAAGAATTTGAGACAATTCTTATCAAAGCAATCCAAACAGAGTCATAGTCCCTGTGCAAACTAGCCTAGCTAAGGATCATAACTTTTGGTGTTTTCCTTGCAACTTGGCACATGACTCCAATGGTTGACTTATTGGCTATCACAAGAAAACACTCATGGCACACAATGCATTAGGCCAACAACCTTAAGAAACAATTGAAGTCCAAGAAGTTATTTCCATTCAAAGTGAACTTGCCCTAGGTTATTAAGAGGAACATCACTACCATGCTTTAAATGGAGAAACACAAGGTCCTGCAAGCCCTCAAGATCAAATGGCTTCTACAAATGTATGTCAAAGTGATAATTTAAAGGTATGCAAAATAAACTCCCATCCCCACCCCCTGACACCCACTTTTATGTTACGTTAATTATAGGTAGCCACTTCATTCATAATTGCATGATTGATTTTGGTGCTAGTAGCAATGCCAAAGAAAGTGGGAGATGGCTTAGGTGTAACATATACCTGTGCTAATAAAAATAACACAACTAGATGTTACAACAATGAGGACTATCGGGATCATCAAGGATCTCCCCATTTATCTCCGGGCTTGCCCAAATATTAGCGTCCTACAAGATATTACTGTAATAGACTTTCTAGCTATGTTTGAAATTTGCCTATCAAGGCATTTTATGGCCAAGATCGGTGGCTTTTTATCTCTAAATTGGAAACATATGTATTTAAAGACTTGGTATGGTACAAGAATGAGGATTGAGACTGAACCAATCACTACATTTAATTTGGAACCTCATGAAGAACAACAAAAGGAGATCAATTGTGTTACTATGGAGTACGAAAACTTCCAGTGGTCAAGCATAGAAATGACTTAGGATTCCCAAAGCAGAACAAGCACCAAATATGACCATTAGGCAACAAATTAATCCGTGTTTGATCCTTTTTGTCAACTTGAAAAGGCTGAAAAGAACACCCATGGCCTAAACAATGACAAAGTCCAACACCTCAAAATTATTAAAGAGGAATGGACAAATAGAGTCATGTTTTGTCAACTTTAATTCAAAGAATGTAGTGGAGCTTATGCTAGTACCTATTCTAAAGTCATAGCCGAGCATGCCCAGCCTCTTCGTGCAAAGTCTGTGGTGACAAGTATTTACCATAATCTTGTTAATTTTGCACACCTGAACCGTCTTTCTAAATACATTCTCTAATTCTGAATTGGAAATATTTATAATGTTTGTATGAAAATCCATGTTCTAAGTTTCATAAAGTAATATGTACGTCTCTGTGCACTAACATAAAGAAACAAGATTATGCAACACATCAAGCCGTTGAGTTTAAGCTGGAAGTCTTTCCACAAGATATATCAAAAAAAGTTGTCTTGCACAGAGATAAAATGAAAGCTTGTGGAAGACCTTCATAGAGAACAAATGCTCATTTCAAAAAGAGAACCCTCAGCCTCTTATGAAAATTTCACATTCACTGAAGTTTGTGAGCCAAAATATCCTTCTCATAAAGCTAAACACATAACTGTTAAGAGGGAATGCAGCCTTCTACCTCTCAAGACACTTCAAGAGAAATAGAAGAGTTTGTTGTGTTGGAGTCAATTGATACAGATGGGACGGAAAGGATCCTAAATCATATTCTAGAGGCTTTGACAGATCAATTTGCCACCCTTCAGGATGAGATTTGTGAAGATGGATGCAAAATGTAAGTCAGAGAAGTTTCTTATATCTAGACAAAGAGAAGATGCTTATGGAAGCCCTTCATAAAGATATTGTATTCTCAAATTGGTTTTCTAAAGAAAAACAATACATTCTACATCATGTTGATCCTAGAAGGATGAAAACAAAGCTTAAGAGATTTCATATGGTTCTTAGAACCATTGGGCATTTCAAGCCAAACTTGAAAGGTCTTATACTGCCTGTTGATAGTCAGAAACAAAGAATGGACACGTTCAAAGACATGGAAACATTGTTCATGCTCAAATAAGGGTATCCCAAAAAGCCTTTTTCCCTTAACCACAAATCGATAACCTGCCTGAAGCATACCAGTATCCGTACAAGAGTGATAATGGTGCAAAAGATAGACAGTAGTTTCATAACAAGAAGCACAAAGAAAAAAAAGTATATGAATCATCTTTCTTCTTTTCTCAATTATGCCATGGTTGACCACTTGCGTATTCAAATTAATATCATGGAGTTATTTGCTACGGGTAGTTATTGCTCACTTCTTGTCAATGGCTTTATTTGAACAGACAAATGTCAGTGACAGTTGGTTATTCTCACAAGTAGATGGATATGCATCATGCTAAGGCAGTACTTCAGTAAGAGATTTTGACAAGATGAAGCCATTTAGAATAAGAGAAGTGACCAGACCACGTGTCTATAGACCAAAGTTTGAAAGAACATCAGCCCTTTTCTTAGTATGAAGTTTTCCCCCACCGTCGGATGAGAACACAAACATAACTTGGCAGGGACCAAGGACTAAATTATTGATTGTACCCTCAGGCCCCATTCTCCTTTGTCTAAATCATTTTTTTGCATAGATGGCGGGACTGCACACTTGTCCCAATTTGTGTTTGAGTTATAATGGTCATACTAGTTTTAGTGATAGGGTTAGTAATAAAGTTAATTTAAGACTTTTGTTTACTTTATCAAGTAATGTAAACATGACTTAATGTTCACTTAAGTCATTTTAGGGTTAGGGTTTGTGCCACCCTTGTATTAGGGTTTATGTTGTTGCTTTCCTATAAAATGGCAGTCACACTTTCAATAACTTATCCAAGAAGTATCTCTCTTTCAAATTCTCTTTTGTGTACTTGTTTGGTTTCTTTGTTTTCAGTTTTCATAATATTGTATCAGAGCCATGGTGAGAAGTCAGAAAGTAGTGAGTGAAGGCCTAAGAACTACTCAAATAAATGACGGACCGAGGGATTGCTTACAATATGCACCAAGAAATAAAAAGAGTTTTCAAGTAGATAAAACTAGGCTTGTTTTTTTTTGTTTATACCGAGATCCATTTTTTTATTTAAAGCTAGGTTTTTTTTACAAAGAGAGATCAGTTCTTTTCACCATACAGAGTAGCAAAGGACAGTCATCCAGAATTGTGCATAAAGGCATATTCGTGCAGATTTGTATGGAAAGGTAGAATAGTATATAATAGTGTGGTTGTACATAATAGTGCATTTGTACTGAAAATTGTTGTACAAAATTGTACAGAAAATACATTGTACGAAACTTTACAAAATATAAAGTTTCACCTTTTTTAAATTCCAGATTGCAGATTTTCTGCATTTTTTTATGACTTTCAGCATTTTTTAGTGTTTTTCAAGATTTTTCAGCAGATTAAGCAGTTTTGGGCAAATATTTATCCTTTTTTTTCCTAATATTTGCAGTTTAGGGGAGGAAAAAACAAAATTTTAGTTGTAACTCTCTATTTCAGCATCCTTATTAGCAGAATGTTTTTTAGAAAATGGTTGTTTTGTCCCATCTAATGTTGGCAGGTAACCATAAATTTTCGGGGAAGAACTATAATACCTAGAAATAAAGAATGATAGCCATTTTTTAGTACAATTGCTTAGATCAACATGTTTTGGAGACGGAAACCAGCCTTGCAACAACAAGAAAAGACCAAGACAAGTTCAGCAAGTGGAATAGAGAAGCAATGATGCTAATAAAGCTATCTTTGACTAACAATGCTACTAGAAGTGCAAACTAGCAAAGACATGCCAAGTATTTTGAAGCAGCTAAAGAAGTTGCATGAAATCTCCAATAAAGGTAGAGCCTCTTTTAATAATATATTGTTTTCTATAAAAATAGATGAAAGTGAGTCTTTACAAGATCATTTGGTAAAAATAAAAGATATTAAAGAGCAGTTGAATGCCATTGGATGGACGATGGACGAAGATATGGTGGTAATCACTCTAAAGAGCTTGCCACCTTTGTTTGAGCATTATATTGAAACCCTAAATATCATTGCTACTATTGTTGATTTGAAGTTTGAAGAGTTGAACACTAAAATATTACAACAAGACAGGTGGAAAAAACAGTTTCGTAGTTGTTGCAACGTTGAGGGTTTGGAGATTGCTTTGGAAGCAAAAATCAAGGGCAAGGGCAAGGGCAAGTTCAAGTTTGCTAAGCAAAAATATGAAGGAAACAAAGAGGGCAGCAGCTAGATAGAGAATTCAAGAAATCAAAAAACCAAAACATACAAATGTTTCTATTGTAGAAAACTACGCTATAAGAGCAAATTTTGTAGAAAATGGTTATGGGATGAGAAAAATAACCAAGGGCCTAAGAAGCAGGCCAATATTTGCAAAATATAAAGAAGATAATAAATTTTATGGCTAGAGATAATAGAGATTGTGTGAACAAGACTGCTTGGTATATAGATTTTGGTGTCACCAAGCATTTCACAAACAGGAGAGATTGGTGTCTTGACTTTTTAGCAAATACATCTACTTCTAAATCTGTGATTTTTTATGGAGAGGAATATAAGGTTGAAGGTGAAGAAAATAAGCAGATGACAGCAAGAGGTAAATATTTGTTCTTCATGAATGTCTTCTATGTTCCTAGTTTGAAAAAGAATCTGCTTTTAATTAGTGAGATTATTTAACATAATCCTATTTGAATATGATTTTTAGAAATAATAAATATTGTATTGTTGATAAGGTCATAAAGAAGACAATTTATTTTGGTATTCAGGAACATGGGATTTTCAAAGTGATTGATATAGAGAAGGAAAATAGAATGCTTTGATGGCCAAGAGTGGTCAAGACAACGACACACTTTGGCATCAAAGGTACGGGCACTTAAATTTGAAATATCTTTCATTTAGCAGCCCAATATTTGCAGAATATAAAGAAGATAATAAATTTTATTGCTAGAGATAATAGAGACTATGTGAACAAGACTGCTTGGTATATAGATTTTGGTGTCACCAAGCATTTCACAAACAGGAGAGATTCGTGTCTTGACTTTTTAGCAAATACATCTACTTCTAAATATGTGATTTTTTATGGAGAGGAATATAAGGTTGAAGGTGAAGAAAATGCGCAGATAACAGTGAGAGGTAAAAATTTGTTCTTCGTGAATGTCTTCTATGTTCCTAGTTTGAAAAAGAATCTATTGTCAATCAGTGAGATTATAGAATACAATCCTATTTGAATATGATTTTTAGAAATAATAAATGTTGTATTCTTGATAAGGTCATAAAGAAGACAGTTTATTTTGGTATTCAGGAACATGGGCTTTTCAAATTGGTTGATACAAAGAAGGAAAAATAGAATGCTTTGATGGCCAAGAGGTCAAGACAACAACACACTTCGGCATCAAAGGTATGAGCACTTAAATTTGAAATATCTTTCGTTTTTGGCTAAGTAAAGTTTGGTGGATGGCCTTCCAAAGATTCAAAATCAGCAAAGATTTTGTGGTGCATGCTTGGTTGGGAAGTAGCACAGGGTTCCCTTCGTTGAAGGACAAGCTTAGAGAGCTAAGGAGGCCCCTCTAACAAAATCAGTACACAAGGAAACTCCACAAGAAGCATGGTCTGGACAAAAACTTAAAGTATGTCATTTCAAAACAATTTGTTCAATCGTATGTGCATGTGTTCTCAATGAAAAACAGACCAATTTAGATAGAAAATGCAAGAAGTTGATGTTCACAAGGTATAGCGATCTCCATAAAGCACATAGGTTAGTTGATTTGGAAAATAACAAATGATGCTTTGGTCGAGATGTCGTAGTTGATGAGAATGTGGGGTCATTCCAAATAAAGACTGACGAGAAATCAGATCAAAAAGTTGCAGCCATTACAGTTGATATGGCTGAGTTTGCAAACCGGATGGATGGAGATAGTCAACATGAGGAAAAGCAAGCCCTTGAGTATGAATCCTCGGAAAATTCCAGCCAAGATGCAGCCATAAGTTCCTCAAATCAGCAAGACACTAATGTTGATTTGAAGGGGAAGGAACAAAAGAAGAGACCAGAATGGTGGTACAACACCTATGGCAATGTTCGGGAAAATGCGCACCCTTATATGAAAAAGGAAGACCAAGAAGAGGTAAGGCATCTGATATAGTGAAATATGCTTTGATGGCTAACCTTCAACATTCTTTTGAACATGAAGTATATGAAGAGGCCAAAGGAAAACCAGAACGAGAGAAGGCTATGCAAGCCAAATATGAAATTTTAATGAAGAACCAAGCATGGGTTCTAGAAGAGCTACCTATTAGGAAGAAAGCCATTGGATGCAAATGAGTATATAAAGTTAATTATAAAGTAAATGTCACACTTAACAAACATAAAGCAAGTCTAGTCGCAAAGGGATTTGCACAGAAAGAAGGGATTGATTATGAGGATACGTTTGCTCCAAATGAAAAATGAAAACAATCCAATTGGTTATAACCATGGCAGCACAATTTCACTGGAAAGTACATCAGATGGGCGTGAAGAGTGCCTTCCTCAATGGAGATCTAGAGAAAGATGTGCCGACCATTGGGATTTCAGGTTCCAGGGAAGGAACATATGGTGTGCAAATAATAGAAAGCCTTTATGGGCTAAAGCAAGCCCCCAGGTCATGCTACTTCAAAATTGACAAGTATTTGGGAGAACAAGGATTCAGAGGAAGTCCTTTTGATCCTAATCTCTACATCAAAGGCGAGAATGGTGATGTGGTGATTATAGTGGTATACGTTAATGAAATCATCATCACAAGTAGTGAGGTCGAAGCTATTAAAAAGTTAAAATCAAATTTATGTTTTGGTTTTGACATGACATATCTAAACCTCCTACATTATTGTTTAGGTTTAGAAGTTTGGGAAACTGATAAACATATTTTTGCATCTCAAACAAAATATGCAACAAATTTTTTCGACAAGTTCAAGATAATAGATTGTAAAATCTTATCTACATCCATGGAGATAGGGCTAAAACTTTCAGCCAAGACGCCCCATTCTGGGCACAACTGGCTTCCAACCGGACTTCAGAGTGATTTCTACCAAACATTGCAAATTAAGCCTAGGAATCACTAAACGTCCCAATTTCATCAATGCATCATTCATTAATGCTCAAAATCATGTTGAGGCATCCTTATTTGGGGTGTTATATTGCACACAACAATAACTTCTCATGGATTCATCTCCAGTCACCTTGCGATCTAACAACTGACAGTTTGGCCTATGGACCCATTAAGCGGGGCACTTAAACAATTCTTAAAAGAGCTAAAATGCTAATCAAAATGAATCAACTAATTAAACCAAATTAAATGCTTAGCTAAATTATCCATTTGCAATTAATGAATATCTAAAAAAGGAAATTCAAAAATTCAAAATATCAAGCCTCTTCATCATTGCTTTTTGTGAGTTGTCAAACTCTCACAAATATTTTAAAATATCTAATTTGAGAGCCATGCCTATTAATTGAAAATCATAATTACATGTACCCTCCTTAACTCAATTGAAGTTAACTTTAACTCACCTACGGTTAATTTGAACTCATTCTATGTTTAAACTCTAACCTAACTCAACTTGAGTAAGAGTTAACTTTGGAGGCTATAAATACAAGCCCCTACCTATTGATCAGCAAGCTCTTTTGGTGTAAAGTTATGCTCAAATAGATGCAAAAAAGCCTTTCAAATAGTGTTATCATGCCAAATTCATAAGCCAACCAGCGAAACCAAGGTGCTAAGGAAAGGTGGAGCAAATGAAGCTTCATTGACAAAGATTTCTTGATGCATATAGCCGAGCAAGCCACTTCAATAAGCCATTTTGGAGCAACAAGGAAGGTAAAAAGATGATTTCTTTTGTTTTCTACTTGTGTTTTCATTGTATGCTTGTTACATATGTTCTTCCTAGTGTCTAGGCTAGAAGTGTTAGTGTTTAGTGTGTTTATTTTGAGTTTATTTTCTTACCTAACACTATACTAATCTCTCATTTATGGATTCTTTGTTCACATGATGGCACGCCCAATGGGACCCGCACCCCACAAAGTTCTTTCCATGGCATTTTAGAACGAACTTCTAACAATTTTCATGTCAAAATCCTAATTTGTTGGCCAAAAAAGTGGAAATTGAAAGCTCATGGACGTTCTACAGGAAATCGTGTTTTTGCTCTATATAGTTGCAATTTTGCTCTCTAAAGTAACGATATTGCACTGTAAAATTGCGATATTGCACTGTGAAATTGCGATATTGCACTGCAAAGTTGCAATATTGCAATGCAAAGTTGTGATATTACAGTTGTGATTTTGCCTTGATAAGTAGCGATTTTGCCTTGATAAGTCGCAGTATTGCTTTATAAGTAGCAATTTTGCCTGATTAGTCACGTTTTTGTATTTACAATCGCGATTTTGCATTCGTAATCTGCGATATTGCACTGTAGAGTCGCGGTTTTACACTAACGTTTTCTTTTGCAGGGAGTTATGATATTACACTGTAGACTTGCGATATTGCAGTGTATAGTTGTGTTTTTGCACTGTAGAGTCATGGATTTGCACTAACACTTTGCTCTGTGGGAAGTTACGATTTTGTGCTAACTAGTTGAGGTTTTGCAAGAAAAGTTGCGATATTACTGTGTATCTGCAATTTTGCACTGTGTGAAAAACATTTGAAACCCGAGAGCTAAATTCCAAAAGTCATTTGTTCACTTGCTTTTAGCTTCTAAGCACAAGGAACCCCTAACATCTTTTGCAGGACCCAAAGACCAAGGAAAGACGTTTTTGACATTCTAAGATTCAAACTCACATTTACATTTGGTGTTTTAAAAACTCATTTACTTGACTTATTTTCATTTTTCAAAGTTGTCAAACAATGCCAAGGGGTTACTCTTCACGTCATATTTCATTTGGTGCCCTAAAAATGAACTCACACTCTAGTTAAATGCTCATAAGAGTTTTTTTTTTTGTGATTGTTGTTGAGTGTTTGTTTCGCAAACCAATTGTAACGTGAATGCTCTCCCCCCATCCTCTTTAGGGAACTTGGGTGATCAAAAATGCTTCATTTATTGCATTTGTCGCTTTGTTCAAAACCTGAAAGGAAAGTCGCTAAGGCCCTTCCCAAAATTCAAGTGACTTGGGTGATCCCAAAAGGATCTTGAAGTCCTTCCACATTTTTATTTCGTGCATCTTGACTTGTGAGCGTGAGTTCATAGCCTCCCCACGAGTTCTCTAGGGAAGCGTTGACCCGCGAATTCATCTCCCGACACCGTTTCAACCCCACTCCATGGTAGGGATATACAAATTGAGGTCAACTTACTAAGACGCTTGTTTGAGTGGTTAAACAAGCTTTGTTAGCAAGAGACTATCTCGGAACGTAGGTTTAACTCAGACATCGCACTACACTAAGCAAATGACAGATGTAATGGTTGTGAAAAAGACAAGACCTTTTCACAACAAGACAGTTAATGCAGATTCAAATGACATGTTGTGCCCTAGTGTCAACCACACATGGGACCATTTAGAACGTACAAAAATTGATAGTTTTTAGACAACCCCACTTGTCGTAGATATACTGTCAATGTAGGGCGAGTAGCCCGAAGTTCCATGTCGTCATACAAACTCTTGAGAGAAGAGGGGGCCTAAAAACCCTACTTTTTATGCACATTTAAATTTTTGGATTAACATTATTTCCTCTCAAGAGCAAGTATATAGACGGAATTTAATTGTACGAAGCCACCTTGTCAGTTTTTTGGGATTAAGACGATACACTTAGGTGTATTTGTTGTTTTCCCTTTTTACTTGCATTGTCTTGAGTCAAAACTTTTTATGTCATACCACATTCAAAACAAGTCATGTTTGCACATCACTTTCTTGTTTGAAGAGGTGTTACGTCGTCCGTTTGAAACCACACTTTGCCTTAGTCATTTGTCAAAACTTTTGTGTGTGCGTGTCACTTGTTTGAAAGGGGTGTTGTTACGTTGCCCATTTCATTCCAAGTCTTGTGCCTTAAGAGTTTTGAAACAAACCATTTGTCATACCTTTAGAGTAAGATAGCATCGTTACGTTGCTTACATTGTTTCAAAGACTTGTTGCCTTGTATCCAATCGCAATTTCAAAACCACGTGTGCCTTCTTGGTCTATGCCTAGTATCGTTATGTCATCCATTTTGGTCTAGCTTGTTGTCCATTTGAGAACCAAGTCTTTTAAAATAAGTCCGAAATTGGTCTTAATAAGTTTAGATTCAAATATTGATTGGTTTATGCCTATGCCTTGTCTAATTTTGGCTTAGATATCCATCTCTCACTTTTGGGTTGTGTAACTTGGACCAAATTCCTTGCTTGTTTAGAAGAATCTTTTGTGCCTAGATTTGGGAAGTAGTCTATCTTCCTTGTGCCTAAAGTCCAAGGTCTTTTATTGATGATCAAGTGTGTGTTTGAATCTGAATGCCAAGTTTGGGTCCAAGTGTTTCAAAATTGTTAGATTTTTTATCTTGCCTTTTAGAGCTAGTTTGTGCCAAGTCTAGCTTTTGTGTCGTGTTTTCAAAAGACCTAAAAATTCCCTTTTGTTTTAGACCTAGTGTTGTGCCAAGTCTAGCTTTTGTGTCGTGTTTCTAAAAGACCTAGCAATTCCCTTTTGTTTTAGAACTAGTGATGTTTTTGAGCCTAGCTTTGTGCCTTGTTCCCAAAGACCTAGCAACCTTTTCCATTTTTAGACCTAGATGAGAGTTGTTTGAAACATTTTTCGCAAAGATTGGCATTCAGATTTATCCATTCACTTGACTGTTTGTGTGAGACACTTGACAGTAGACCTTAACATTTTAGACCAAGTACCTATTCCTAGACCAATGTCACTTTCATTCCTAGACCTAGGCCAAGACCATTTTCATAGTGCCAGACCACCCTCTTTGGGCTAATTGCCAATCCTAGCTATGCTGATTATCATATGTTGTGATCGCCCTTCTTTGGGCCAATTAATGTACCAAGTTTGCCCTTTTAATGATAACGGTACCCGGTCCCCTACCTATACCATTAATCCTCCTTCAGTCTGTGCGAGTAACCAAGCTTCGCACCGCCCATCCATTACCATTCCAGGGCCTTGTCCTTTGGCTTGCATCAGTAACCAAGCTTTGCAACGCCCATCCATTACCATTCCAAGGCCTCGTCCTTTGGCTTGCGTCAGCAACCAAGCTTCGCAACATCCATCTATTACCATTCTAGGCCCTCGTCCTTTGGCTTATGTTAGCAACCAAGCTTCGCAACGTCCATCCATACCATTCCAGGCCCTCATCTTTTGGCTTGCGTTAACAACCAAGCTTCGTAGCGCCCTTTCATTACCATTCCAAGCCCTTCCAAATCTGGTAGCTCGTTATCCCAACAATGTTACACAAGTGCAACTAAACGAGTCACAATTACCATCCTAGACCGGTAGTCAATCTTTGTTGAGCCCATTGTAGATGAGCTTATTCACAAAGAGATCGTTATCCAACCACCGATCATTCTTCATCCAGTGCCAACCTTCCCCCACTTTAGACAATCTATGTCGGTTGTTGAAACACAACAGAGCCAGTCATTACCTCTCCAAGAGCCATCATTCGAAGACCATGATGTGTTCAAAACTAATATTTTACAACCAATTGTAAACCAAGGCCAAGAGAACCAACCAATTCACGATGTTTTTGTTGAAACACCTATTTGTGATGAGTCAACTTGTAATAAATCACCTTTTGATCCTTTCACTGTTGTCGAGGAGTCTCACTCTGACAAGCCAGTATTTGTTGAGTCACTTCTTAATGATTATAAACGTCTTTGAGCAAATTATTATCTCGAGCATTGTCCTATTTTTAAAAATCCTCCCTTTGATAAGCCAGTCTCTGTGGAGTTGTCTCTTGACCTTTTTCCCCTCATTGAAAAGCTCACTTTGACAAGCCAATCTCTATGGAGTCATCCCTCGAGCTGTTCCCTCTCTTTGAGGGGCTTCACTTAGTTGAGCCAGTCTATGTTGAACCCTTCTTACATGAATCTATTTTCAAAGAGCCCATTATGCCATCACAGGCCGTTACTTGTCCACTACCAAACATTCAACATAACATCATTGTAGCATCATCCACAATCAAAAAAAAATCAGAATTAGAGTCGGGTTCTATTTTTGAACCAATGTCAGATTTAACATCAAAAGTGGAATCAATGTCAGTCTCAACATCGGATTCAGAATACGTTTGTGGCTATTACAACATCTATTACACATGCCTTGCAGATCAATTTGAATGCATTTGTGATCCTTCCACGATTTTTTAGGATGATTACTTCAGCATCGACACAAATTTCCTAGTATCTTCTATGAGGATTGTGTTGCCTCTTCCCATTACATTACCGTTCCACATGCAATTACCAACAACCAACCTAGCCATTATATTGACATTCCACCTCCCACAAGTGTAGATTGGGACTAATAGAATCATACCTTGTTGAACTGCATCCATGGCGACATATCAGTTGAAGAATATCAAGAGGACCAAGACCACATTCATGCAGAAGAACAATCTCCTAGTGAAACCTTTCCGGAGGCACTAGGGGGCAATCAAAGTCCAAACTCAACTTCTTCTAGTGAAACCTTGTTTGAAATGCTAGAAGACAATCAAAGTCAAAAGTCAACATTCCTTAGTGAAACCTTTTCGGAGGCGCTATGGGACAATCAAGACAACTTTATTGGTGAAAACCTCTTTGAGACACCAAAAGCTGAGCACAACAGTTCTTCACTGCTTGGTGAAGACATTATTAAAGATAACATCAAAACAGCTTCCTATCTACAACATAATTAGATGGTAGTTACTCTCAAGCTCAAACAACAGAAAAATTTGATGGTCTTATTAAGAGCATATTCAGAAGTCTTCCGCCCCGCCACAACCAAAATTATGTCAAATACGGAATTAGCAACATTGTGTGTGCCTGAAAATCCTAATCTTCATTTGTTGCCCATCCATTATACATTCCATTACGATCCATTTATTCATTTCAAACCTATATTACATTGCCAAATCAGACCTATCAATGAATATTTATACTTATTTATTGTTCATGGCCGCACTTTCCTTTATAGAGGCTACAAAGATATCATCTCAAAGTTTGGAGGAAACAGATTCAAAGACCAACGAAGATCAAAACAGCATTATTAGAGTCCAAATCAGCAGTAGATTCTTGACAGAGCAACTATTTAGAAGAGGTGTGGGCTAGCAATTCAATCCATTGACCATTCTGGTTATATTAATGCTAATAAGGACAAACATCTCTGCATTGGCAGGTACAACCGAATCATTCACATTGATCAATTTTTATTCTTCTATTCTATGTCTCATTCCATTTTCTCCCGCTTCTAGGTGAACTACATTGCCCTGAGGTCTATTTAGACTATGCAAGCAACGCTTGGATACATAACATATCTCGAGTCAGCTCGGCCACCTTAAATCTTCTAATCATCTCTCTCATCACTTTGGGCATCCTCGTGTGCCTAGTTTGTGGCTTCTTCAGTCATTAGACCATTGCATCTACGTTTGCACCCGCTCATATTTAATCTGTATGAGAGGTTATATCTTTGAATTATGCTTGCCAATCTGTCCTACTGGGGAACAACCACAAAATCATTATTCAATTCAGGTCATCTTAATTATTATAACCACCTATGGACAAATCATTATTTCGACTCATCCGCCCTACTGGGGCATGTGCCTATGCCACTGATTATAACCGTCTTTGGGCAAATCAGTGCTTTTTAAATCAATGCGTGCAAGAATTATCTCGATTGGATTAATCTCACCCATGGGATAATTTCATTATTCTTCTTGTTTCTTTTCGAGGGATCAATCGTAGGTGTCGGCCACTCCCTCGAGAGGGCATCATTATAGGCTTCCCAAACATTGTTTGGAGCTTATTCTTCAATCATTATCTTCTTTCCTTCTTAAAGACCTTTTCATTCTTTGAGAAGACGTTATTGTGCCTATATCTTGCAACGCCTTCCCAAACAGGGGCAAACTAAAGACACCCCATTCCGACCACAACTAGCTTCCAACCGAACTTCAGACTGATTTCTACCAAACATTGCAAATTAAGCCTAGGAATCTATTGGCCATTTTTTGGCCCCCATATCAAATTTTGCCTAAGCATGGGAGGAGGGACTTTCAAAGCAAGAGAATAGCAAGTCTTTGGGAAGACTTTGGGTTTTCCAGCAATGACAACTTCGGGTTTCTGGGGCAGCTCAACTTCTTTTTATAAGTAATCAGTTGAGCAAAATCTGAAGTAAGGAGGTGCCAAAAGTCTGATTTGGTTTTTGAGGGTGCTTCTCAGGATTTCTAAGGAGCAAGTCTTCATCTAGAAGAAGTCCGAAAAGCTAAAAAAGAAAGACAAAAAGGCAAAGAAGAAAAGTTTTTCCGAAGGAAAAGAAAAAGGACAAAACCTTCGAACAAAAAGTCCGAACGAATTTCTTCGGAGATTTTGCCCAGGGAAAAGAATTCCCGCGGACAATTTGTCCGCAAAAAACAAAGCCGAAGTAATCCACAAGGAAGAACCCGAAGTCTTGGACAAGCAGAAGTCCGAAAACTTCAACTAAGAAAAGTCCAAAGACTTCAACAGGGAGAAGTCCGAAGACTTAGACATGAGAAAGCCCGAAGTAGGTAGGCTTGGAAAACCCGAGTTACTCCACTTGGAGTAAATCAGGTTTCTCCAAGTGCTCTACTTAGGAAGGCTTCATGAGTAAAGAAGCGGCCAAAGTCCGAAGTTGAGAAGCTTGGAAAACCCGAATTACTCATGATGGAGTGATGGAGTAAATTGGGATTTTTTCAGGAGCTTAACTTAAGCCATCCAACAAACACGGGAGACATGAAAGCAGAGGACAAGTGGCAAACTGCAAAGTGGACGAATGGCATAGACGCATCCAAGAAGACAGAGGCAATTTTTCAGAGGGAGGCTATATATTCTATATATCCACTATAGGAAAACCAATGTCTTCGATTGGTTTTCCTCAATAATCAATTTTGGTCTCCATGGACAGATGAGAAATTAATGCAGCAGCATGACTTCGCTCAAAGCAAATAAACAGTTGTCCAAGAACAGGTTAATCATGGCGTTGCAAGCATGGAGGTGTGGTCCTCACAAAGGGAATATTCAATGCACGGGAAGGGCTCGAGGGGATCTGCGGAGATCATGGGCAATGCGTTTCATAGTCAAGGCAAGACAACGACAGTGGTCCCAGTCTCCAACGTCTTCTTCCTCTCTTTTCTGTTGCGCAGCTCTCCCTCTCTCTCTCTTCCCTTTCTCTATATATATCATGAGATTTGCCATTTCTAGAGGTACCCAATTTTATAGACTTTTTTCATCTTGCTAGGAGACAGATGCCCATTGAGACGTTTGCAAAAGCGTGCTTCCTTGGTTAGGCTCAACCCTGCCAGGATATTGTAAGAACTACCTCTTGAATGTGATGAGACTCGATTTCTTTGCCCATCTCCTATCTTCGATTAGTGCTTTAGTATGTTTGTTGCTTCGTGGATTCATGAATGCGCGTATTCCTAATCCATTAGCCTGTTGCTTGCCTCTTTGAAGTCTTTTCAAGTTTTGCAAGTTAGGACTAGTGTTCTCCATGAACCTCTTCCAGCATGTGTTGGCTTGATCATGAGATCGTGGAAGCCTAAGTCGCCTCATGACTGATCTAGTGTGGATTCGAGCATAGATGAGTGTCCATTTAAATTTGGTGCATCACATGTTAGCCTTTTTAGGAGCCCTTTTTCCCTTCTCTAACCCTTTTTCCATGAAAGTTTCATTTCAGCAGTAGTTTAGGTGATCCACCAAAGAGGAACTAGCCTCATTAAAAATCTTAGAAGCTCAACCTCACTATAGAAAACCCACATCCTGAGGTTGTTCCCACGCTTATAGCCGAAAGTGGGAGACCCTGAAAAACTCTCCCATAGGGGTGCAATTCTGTGCTATAACAGAATCACTGAATTTCTCAATTTCGTTCGCGCATCATTCATTAATTGTAACAATCCTTGCCCAATCTGCTCTTAATTATCTCAGTTTGCTGCCTTGTAATTTTTTCAAACATTTTGTAAGCAAAATGCTTCTCGCTGGTTTTTGTCACAGTTTTGATGATTTGTTTAAATGACGATGGATTAAAGCTTCAAGAAATTTTAAGAATGACAATGATAAGTTCTAGATGCAGATTTTGTTCTTTTCTATGCAATTAGATGAATTTACAAAGCAAACTAATCACTTACAGCCAATGGACATTTAGTCGAACAATTGGCTTACAACCTACTATCTCAATTCAAATGCTCAAAAGATAACCATAAATGATCAGCAACTTGTGATTCTTAATTGTATTGATGATTTGATACAATGCTCCACTAAACTAGCCAAGACTCTTGGCATAAACAAGAATTACAATTATATGGTATGCTAGTATGAAGGACATACACCTATAGCTGCAAATATAAACTATACTAAAGAATGGATTGTATGCAATGAACCCTGGTGGGATTGAGGCGCCCTTGAGAATAGATGAAGGAGCAAGCAATTTCCCAACGAAAGGATGATCTCCCAAGCCAAATCGAATTTTCCAAACCAGCCGCCCCTGTTTTGGTCTGATCTCAAATTTAAAATAATATGCACTGAATATGCATTGCCTCAAGCATCTAATATCATCTCCATGCTCCAAGGAAGTGGACGCACCAAGCCAAGCAGAGAATCGATGCAAAATAGAACCCCCACAAGCAAAAACGTCCCTCCTAATGGCGTCCTTCCTTGACTGTAAATGCCTGATTTTTATATCAACTTTCTCTACAATGCAATCTGTTCTCTTAACCAAGGAAAAATCGATGCCAAGCTATATAGAAACCAACACCAAAGAGATAGATATGCAACCTCCACAAATTCACCAAATCGATTTCTCCAAAATTGGCCAGTGGCCACAAATTCTACTCCAATTGAAATGACTGAAATATCACCTCCAAAATGCAACCATTCAAGAGATATTTCACTCCCTCAGTTATGCTATCAATGGGAGTTACCGTTCCCAAAGACAAATCGATTCACTGCAGGAAACTCTAGGCTCCACCAGCATACCACATCAAAGACAACATCAAATCGGGATAATTCATAATGGCAGCCCACACCTCCCTTTATACTCTTTTTCATTTGGGAAGCTTCTAGAAACATCATAATATTTTATTATTATTTTTTCCCTTTTAATATATTATATTTGCACTTTAATATAAAATAATGAATTATATCATAAAACACAAATATAACATCATCTTGTAACATAAGGTTTCTAAAAATAGAACATTCTAATAAATCATTAGAAAACCTCCATAATATGTCACAACTTCCCCAAAGAAACCGACTGCCATTTGAGTAACTACGGAGAGCACCCTCAAACCTTGCCGTATTATTAGCCTACGAGGGCCACTGATAGGCTAATTCTATTGAAAGTACAAGGTCTAACTAGAAGGGGACATTACATTAATGCTTGGAATCATGTTGAGGCATCCCTATTTGGGGTATTATACCATACGCAACAATAACCTTTCACGGATTCATCTCCAATCACCTTGCGACCTAACAACTGGAAGTTTGACCTATGAATCCATTAAGCGGAGCACTTGAACAATTCTTAAAAGAGCTAAAATGCTAATCAAAATGAATCAACTAATTAAACCAGATTAAATGCTTAGCTAAATTATCCATGTGCAATTAATGAATATCTAAAAATGAAAATTCAAAATATCAAGCCTCTTCATCATTGCCTTTTGTGAGTTGTCAAGCTCTCACAAATATTTAAAAATATCTAATTTGAGAGCCATGCCTATTAATTGAAAATCATAATTACATATACCCTCCTTAACTCAACTAGAGTTAACTTTAACTCACCTAGGGTTAGTTTGAACTCATTCCATGTTTAAACTCTAGCCTAACTCAACTTGGGTAAAAGTTTACTTTAGAGGCTATAAATACAAGCCCCTACCTATTGATCAACAAGCTCTTTTGGTGTAAAGGTATTATACTCAAATAGATGCAAAAAAACTTTTAAGTAGTGTTATCATGCCAAATTCATAAGCCAACTAGCTAAACCAAGGTGCCAAAGAAAGGTGGAGCAAATGAAGCTTCATTGACAAAAATTTTTTGATGCATATAGCCAAGCAAACCACTTCAACAAGCCATTTTGGAGCTACAAAGAAGGTAAAAGGATGATTTCTTTTGTTTTCTAGTTGTGTTTTCATTGTATGCTTGTTACCTATGCTCTCCCTAGTGTCTAGACTAGAGGTGTTAGTGTTTAGTGTATTTATTTTGAGGTTATTTTTTTGACTAACACTATACTAATCTCCCCTCTATGGATTCCTTGTTCACAGATGTTTGCTTGCTTCGAGTAGGTGACATCCTTATGATCTCCAGGCCCACAACATCCACACAAGAGTCCAATGTTGATTTCATTGGTGGAACAATCTCTTGCGAAATGCACCCACTGGTTACACTTTCGGAAATGAACCATTGGTCAACCTTGTCATCAAACTGGATGCAACTACCACCTCCTCCCATATTGTTCTAGTGCCTTATATTGTTTTGTTGGTTTCTATAACCCACTGAGGGTGCTCTTGCATTGCCTTGGATCCATGTAGGGGTGGTTGGTGGTATTGACAGTTCTTGAGTAAGGAGGACTTGGGCACCCATGTTTTTTAGGTTTGTACAGGCAGTTTTTTAATATCGTGGCCATTGACTTTATAGATTTTACAAAATGGTCTTCTAGGAAATTTAACAATCGATGCACCTAAGGCCCTTTCCTTCCTCCTTTGTATCTTTTTTCAATTCACTCACCATTCGAAGCATGTCCTAAAGAACTCGTACAACCCCTGGTTCATTGTCACTGGATTCAAAATCCTCATCTTCACTTTGTCTTCTTGTCTATGAGGATGATGTTTTATTCTCACTTTCGATGTCCATTGCTTAGTTATATGAATCCTCGAATGATAAAGGTGGGACCACCTTCATTTTTTCTCAGTGATGGAACCAACCCTTCAATAAACCCTCTCTTTTTCAGACCATCGGTTGGTTCTTTCTCAATATTCCTAAGTAATTCCTTGAGTCTTCTACTATAAGTGCAGACCATCTTGTGTTTACCTTGATAGGTGCTATAAATTTTTGCGACAATCTCGTTGTCGTCTCTCATTTTTTTGAAATTATTTTCAAAAGATTTCCCGAGTGTTTCCCATGTTACTTTATCATCACTTGGTGCATTTATGTACCAATCAATAGCCATTCCCCAAAGGGTAGCAGGGAAGCATCTTAACCACAATCAATCATCTATCTGCCCATTGCATCCCAAATAGTGATTCTCATCTGACAGTGCCCTACCAAATTTTCAGATCTATCACCAATGAATTTTGGCAGCTTTTGTTTTTTTGGTGATAGAGTTGGATTACCCATTCTCATGGGTATTGGGGTCTTCTAATGTGGCCTTCCGAATAGAATCTTCCTCTTTAAGGCAGTCTCTACCAAACGTTCTTCGGCTCTTTCAAACATGTCTTTGTATTCAACCCATCATTCGATAGTTATGCTATCTTGCTCACCCTCGAGTTCCCTCTTTGTGTTCCTTGTCATTCAAGTTGTTCTATTTGTTTTGGCTGCCCTTGAAATATCCCAAAATATGATATTTTACTGAAATCTGGAATTTATGCAAAACCCTAGTTGCAAATACCATTTTTTCTAATTTTATGGCAGCAAACCCTAGCTACAAATAACCTTCCAAAATTAGCATAAAAATAGGGCAAATTAAAAGGACCAAATAGGTAACCCTACAAGCAAGTTTGAACCCCTCAAAATTGAAAATTGTTTTTATAACCCTAGACGCCAAAGGTAGGAGAAACGCTGAAATAATACTTGCTTTTCCAATCCAAACAACTGCAAATCATGGCTCAATAATCACTCAATATGGGGAAGGTTGTTGGAATTCAGTATCAACTTTCAACAATCAATGAAGCCCTAAAATTGAGATTTCCTTCAATAAACAAAGTTGGAAAATACCACCGATCAGATCTGATTATATGGATGAAATTACTGAATTTCCTCAATCTATAATGGCTGAAAATTTTCCCAAAATATAGGGAATTAATTACAGAAAATAACAAATATTATTGAGGCCCTAAGACCTTCCAAAATACCTCAAAAATTCATGAATTATTGCTGGAATAAATATATAAAAATCAAAATATTTATTTGGCCATGAGATAGCCCTCCAACCCCAACAACAAGTTCTCAATTCAAATCGCCAAAGCTAGAGATAAGCAATTCCAGCCTTAGATTCCACGCAGCTCTACAAAGTAGGGGTCTTCACAACACAATAGTGAATCAGCTCCTTCCAATAGCAAGTCACCCAACTTAGAAACCCTTCTTTTTGTCTTTTTCTGAATTTGATGATATATGGCAGCTCCTAGGTGAAGTTGCCCCACGGAAGAATGAGGGTTTGCGTCCTCAATCTCTTTGCTTGAAGGTTTTCATTTTCAAGGCAAATGGCTAAAGCATTTCATGCTCCAAGTCCAAGAATTGAATGGCAAAATTAGCATCCATTCAAATGATCCCCTCCTTTGCTTTTATATACCATCCCCAAAGGGTACGCCCAAAAGGAGGGAAATACCTTTTCAAAATTATAAGAAAGAACATATTTTACAAATTCAATTAAGTGGATTGGCGCCCATGACCCTTAAAGGGCCTCAACTTAAGTGAACTTTATAACATAAAGTACTTTTTACAAGTGTTCTTTTAAGAAACCAATTGTTCCCTTTCTTTACTCTCTTTCCCTTAGCCCCTGTGAAATGGATTAAGGCTAAAGATCTTCAAAGATGTCCCGATCAAAAGAGGGACATGACAATCCTTCCCACCCAAAATTGATTGTCCTCAAGCAATTGATGCAACCGAAGAGCTGTCCCCACCGTAGACCTTATGCAAAACTTGATCTTTGGTCCTTCCCATGGGTAAAAGTCCTCATGACGAAGCCCCTCACTGTTGTACATGAAAATCTTCTGCTGTTTGTGCAAACTGAAAATTAAAAAAAAACAGCCTTTAGTCATTTCCTCTCGTCTCCTTGGGACCCCATACCTTAGATGTGTCAAAAGAATGAAGAGAAATAAAAATTTCTCTGAATTTGTAGCATTATGTGGCTGGAAAAATGTATTCCAGCAAGGTAGTCTTCAGCAATTTGGGCCTTGATTGCCCCTATATCAGCTCCTGCACAAAACACAAACACATTAGCCCAAAAAAAAGTTTTCCACCTCCCTTCCACAAGTAAGTGGCTAGAAGCAAGTGTGGGGATGCCCTTGAGAGCATATGAAAGATGTTTATGCTGCCCCCACTCTCCAAAGTGACCTCAAAACTCAGAAATCTTCTTACTAGAAGAGCTGGAAGTCTTCTCACCATGCTTGAAATCCACCATTCGCCAAAAGACCACCAACACGTCCATATACTTCAAAAGAAACGTAGAACCAGCCACTTCCCTCTTGATTAGTTGGCTGAGTGTGCAAATTTCAGACCTCTTATGACTCCGAAATATGAATTCATTCTTCCACAACTCACTCTTAGAAGACAACATCATGCAATCAATCTTCCCCAACCTTCCAAAAACATTCAAACTCCCCATTTCATGCCTCCCGTGGGCTGGAAACTTCCTTAATAGGGTTGTAGTCAAAACCTTGGCCCTCAAGCTCACATGTTCCCTTACCTTAGAGGGAATCACTTCAAAAGGAAACCTGTACCTTATGTTTTGAGGGTTGTATTTGTACATTACAGCCTTGCAAGTGTCCTAAAAATCAAACTTTTCACTACCAACTTGCTCATTGATGAACCTACCATATTTACAATCCCAAGGGAAGTCAAAGTGAAGCCATGAATAACCTTAGAAGAGCTAGAATTGTCATAAAAAACATGACAAGAAAATGCACTAAAGCTGCCCCTTATGGTTATTCTCCTTGGTATGTGTACCTTGGAATGTGTATTCCCTTGGGTCATCCCAAATGCCCTTCAGTGCTCTCAATGTGTCTTGACATTTCTTTACCAAACCAAATGTAGGGCTCACTGATTTGAATTAGGAGTACAACTTTGAACAACATTGGGTGCATACCTTTTGTGTAGCGAATGTGGTGAAGTGAGCAACATTGCCATGATGCCCATATGAAAGTCCATTGCTTAACCTCATGCTGCCCTCTCCAAAAAAGTCTCCAATGAGCACCACAAGTGTATAAAGTTTGAAGGATTTCTCCTTCCAAAATGCGGCCCCATTCAAGTCTTCCTTGTCTCATGTATTAAAGATTATTTGTAACCCGTCTATCACTCTTCCCTTCACATTTCTGAATTCTCCCTTCCATTGTAGGCCCTTGGAAGGGCTGCTCTTCTTTTGCAAACTTCAACTCCCTATCACAAGGAAAGAGCCAACTCTCCTTCGCATTTCTAGAATTTATTAGGATCTATAACTTACCTTTTTTTTTCAAATTTTCTGAGTGTGCCATATTCAGATTTGGCATGAAAGACTCAAAATGTTTTGAGTATAAACAATGCTAATTACTCACAAATTTTTTATTTTTCTGAGCACCAACAATTCTGATTTTTCATGCACTTTTCTGAGCACAAACAAATCTGAGTTTTCTCATGAAATTCTGATTTTTTCGAGCACCAAAGTTCTGATTTTTCTGAGTGTAAACTAGGTCTTTTCTCAATGCAAAATTCAGACCTACTTCCCTTCCTTACAAACTAAAAATTATCCTCTCCATGAACTTGCTTAGTATCTTCATTTCCAGAATTTACTAAGCCCAAAAAATAAGGAAATAAATATTCTTTTGCATACCTTAGTGGTTGTTCCAAATTAGAAGAAACATTCTTTCTTGCTGCCCCTACCAAAATCCTCTCATGGAAGATGCCATCCATCACTTTTGATGTCACCTTCGAGGGTGCCTTATCATTCAAGCCATGTAGAATCACTTCCTTGATTACCCAAGCAAGATTTGGAATGATTTGCATGCTCTTCCATATGCTCTTCACCTTATTGTTCCTTTTCTTGATCCCAGGGTCTTGCCAAACTCCGTGCATGGATGTTAAAGAATGTAGAAGTGATATGACAGCAATACCAAGCTTATAAGTCTTTACTTGGATCCCACATCAATATTGGGAATTTGTGATTCCTCATTCCTATACTGTCTTGGAGAATTTCCTTTCTCCATTTAGTGCCCTTCATCTTGTCTTCAATCTTGGCATGATCTTTATGATGATCAAAATGTTGTAGGAACATGGTAGGAAAGTGATGCAACAAATTATTATTATGAAAATAATCAATTTGCTTACCTTTATATGTTGTTGTGACAATTACAGCAGATTGAAAATGAATATTAGCACTTCGAATCTTGACCTTGTCTATCATTCCTCCCCACCAATATGCAAAATGGATTTTTCTTCATTTTTAAAACTATTATAGTGATGTTTTAAGGACTCACCTTCCCTTTTAAACTCCCTTAGGTGTTGTCTAGCTTGAAAGGCTATCAATTTCGCCTCCCTTGGCCTCCTTAGCTACTCATCACACCTCCCTTGGGTCCTTGTCATAAGGGCAGATTTTTCTTCTTCTTGGCTTGGAGTATTTTGCCCATTTTTTCTTGGCATGGAGGATGTCTCCATGAGTTGCACACCTTCCTTCTTCAAATTTGAATTCTCATGTTTTATGATTCCTTCATTGGAATCCTCATTAGGGTTTGTCCCTCTCTCTTTTCCTTCTTCGTGCATGATTCATTCTTTTTTACAAGTGGCTGACCCATTTGATTCCTCTTCCTTGGTGCAACCCGGAATTACCTCTTGGTTCAACCATCCCTTTGCCTTCTACTTGCAGATCTTTTTGTTGTTCATCAATTTGCTGGAAACCCTCATCTTGCTGCCCTAAAAGTTCTGATTTTTGTAACTCGGAATTTTCAACACTTGGATGTCCCAAAATGCTTGATTTTTCCTCAAAGTAAGGTTCTGAATCAGCCCAATCAAACCTCCCAATGAGCCTCCTACTGAATTCCTCATAATTGTCTATGAGATGATACCCTTAATTATCAACCCTTGATGCCACCAATCATGGGCAGCCCCTTCTAAATGTGTTGTGATGAATCTTAGGGCCTCCTCTACCTCCATGGGATGAAGTGCAAGATATGTACCTAATTTATCAATCTATGCCCTAGCTGAAATGTTTGTAGAACCATCGAATGTGGAAAGAACAATCTTCCTCAAAGCATCATGTAACTCACATCTAACCCAAGCACTGCCCCTACCTCTTTTCTATGATACAAAATCCTTGAGGTCCATCTCCTTCTTGAAAGGGGAAGAGTGGGTATGTCATACTCATAAATCTCCATCAAATTCGTTCAAACAGAAGGTTGCTCCTTCCTTTCATGAGCTTGAAAAGATTTCTCAAACCTTGTATTGTTCATATCTCCCATGTCATTGTTTGACATGAAACCCTCAAAACCCACAGCTGGCCAAGAAATTGGCTCTAATACCACTGAAATATCCCAAAATAGAATATTTTATTGAAATCTAGAATTTATTCAAAACCCTAGTTACAAATACTGATTTTATAGCAACAAACCCTAGCTACAAATAGCCTTCCAAAATTAGCATAAAAATAGGGGAAATTCAAAGGACCAAATAGGTAACCTACAAGCAAGTTTGAACCCCTCAAAATTGAAACTTGTTTTTATAACCCTAGATGCCAAGGGTAGAAGACAAACGCTGAAATAATACTTGTTTTTCCAATCCAAACAACTGCAAATCATGGCTCAATCATCGTTCAATAAATGTAAGAACCCTTGCCCAATCTGCCTTGATTTTTTTTTCTGATTTGTTTGGTTTGAGTTTGGGTTCTTGTTTTCAATGTTTGAAAGTGCATATGATAACACAATTGCATATAGTTGAAAGTACAAACAAGTAACACAATATAAAACCGAGTAGTGCTATAATTTCTATTGACGTTGTGGATTGCACCCTTGACAGAAGGCTGAGCTTCTGTCTTCCACGCGGCACAATGGAGACTCCTCTCTTGTCTGTGGGTCTGGCAAAACTGAGGGGAGAATCTCTAGATAAGGGCTAGCTCCCTTTGATGCATCTCTAAGTTATTCCAATACTATTGCTAATATATATAGTGAGGGGGTTGAAAAGAGAGAAGGATTACTGAAAATAGAACCTAGATTCATACGGTGATGCACCAAAAAAGTTTGATCTACTCATTTGTTCACACTTTATATCAGAAGAGGACATACATACACTTTATCTACTGAAAAGACCAGACTGTAGGGAGCTCAACAGGGAGGCTTAATGAAGACACAAAAAATGAACTTACCACAGGCGCTGTAGGAAAACACATTGTCTGGTAACCCTCTTCTGCCTCTGCGCTCCAAATACAGCACTTCTTATTACCTGCAGGAATGGTGTTTTGTCTATACCAGGTATGTTGGTATCAAACTTATGAAAGCATTATGGAAAATGACTGAACACAAGGTTAATACTCAGGCACACTCAAAGATATATCCAGCGAAATAGAGGTAAAAACGTATTCTATTGATTCAAGGTGAAAAATTGGCAGGGCTTCGCCTTACAAAATGAGAGATCCCTCCTCAAATGAGAGATTACAATATATATATAGAAAGAGTAAGCCATGGCGCCCTTTTTTACAAGTGGCCCATGCTGCATTTAATTCATTGGAAAGAGGAAAGTTCGGTGAAGGAAGCCATGCTGCGGCAGTTGCCAGTCTTGACTTTTGCACTTAAATCATATTAAATGTCATGGTGAAAGCATGGGCCGCGCCCCTTTGTCTGCAAACAAGACCCCTTCTTTAAGAGATTCACGTGGTTGTCTACTCATTAATGCAAAATGAGAAAAAACAGGCCGCGCCTTGATGACCACTTGGCGGAGACCGCTTCAACCGCTAAAATAACTCCTCTGTCGACGCTTCCCTTTTTGCCACCTGGGTTGTTTTGTCCATATCTGCACTTGGCTCCTCGGGTTCCTTTCTTGGCGTGTCACTGAGTTCACTCTTGACCTTTGTCTTTTCCCAGTTTTTGTCTTTTCTTGGCCCTTTCGGCCCTCGGGGCTATATCTTCTATCAATCTTTGGCTCTTCGGGCTCCTTCCTCAGCGGTCTTTCCCTTTTGGCCTTAAGGCCTTTGAATTCCTTCGGATTCGCGCTCAATCATTTAAAGACCAACGGTTATTTCATTGTCGCGAAGTTGATGTTCGTGCGCCCGTCGCCCCTTTAGCAACTCCTTCGGCTTCACTTTCCTTCGGACTTTTCTTTCCTTCGGCTTCACTTTCCGAAGTGTTCCTTCAGACTTTTTCCCGAAGGATATCTCCCCTTTCTTTTTCTTTGTTCGGGCCTCTGTCGTTGAACCCTCCCAAAGCGAAGGTGTCCCTTCGGGGCTTGGAGAAAAGTTCTCCTTTTGGCAGCCGAGAGTCCCCCGCAAGGGCGCTTGCCCTTCGGGATCCTTCGCGCTGCCTTGGCCTCTCAATTCCTTCAGACAAAATGTCCAAAGGAGATGTGTCTTCAAAAATCTAGACCTTCCTATCTTTCGGGAAAATTCTCCGACAAATGCTTTCGGACAAAATGTCCGAAGGAATTGATCCTTTGAATTTCCTTGTCTTTTCCTTCGAACAAAATGTCCAAAGGACTTTTGACCTCTGCCTTGGATTCTTTCAGATTTATTCCTCGGACAAAAGTCCGAAGGAAATCCTTCATTTTGCCTTAGTCTTTTCCGAAGGAAAACTCTGCCCCATTTCGGCCTTCTCTTTAATCCCTCCGCAAGTGTTCCCTGCCCTCTGCAAGGGCACCTGCCCCTCGGGCTTTTGAAAATGATCCTTTGGTCTTTTGAACTTGGTCCATATTGCCGATTAAAAGCCCTCTGAAGCAGTTTATTTGCTCTGTCAGACCCGAGAACACATCATGGAGTTCCTTGGACGTTTGAAAACACAAAACTTGCACTCAACTTTGGAACTCTCATGAAACTAGCACCTTTTGCAAACTCCTGTATAATCACTCCTTCCAACTCTGCCTGTACCTTCCGTACCAAGTGCTTGAAGTTGAGCCATTTTGTATGCTAAGAGGAGAAAATGAGTTGCAGAAGCATATTTTGCATTATCCTTCATGTCTAGGCGTGAAAATGGAAAGAACCGAAAAGGGAGACCGATTTTGGCCTACAGGACCAAAAATGGTCAACAATTTCATCATGTAAATGGGTTTTTACAATAAAAATCAGAGCTGATATAGTTCTGATTTGAGTATAACAGCAGATGGTAACTCAATACAATAAGTCAAATAAAATACCCAATTACAATATATTCATACCCGGAAATGTAGCAATGGAATATAGAGTCCTTCGATGATCCAATGACGCAATGAACACTTCCAAATGATGACGCACTCCTCCAATAAGGTACGGCTGAGTATGACGATTAGACAAGAGCTAAAAGTGATCAACAAGTGGTTGGAAATGATAGTGAAAATCAGGAACAGCAACCATGCATCAAACCCTAGCTTGGGTATCCTTCAAAATATGATTTTTCTCACAAAACCCATTCGCCCAAGATGTGAAAATTCTGTAATAAATTATTGGCAGCTCCAAAAATTCTGAAACCTTTTCCAAACCATGCCAAATACTCCCAAACCTAGGCGCCCACCTTGAAATAAATTATTAAAAATTGTTGACCTAAAATATGGTCAAAAACCTAATTTCCCTTCAAACCCTAATGCCTACAAAATTTGCAGCAATAAATCTTCCTCAAAATGCCACAAAATAAGTCTCCAATCGAAGCCAAAGTGTTGCCGTAGAAGAATATGCAATAATATCAAACACCCATAAACCCTAGTTGCCACCTACTGTCAAAATCTGCAACATAAACCCTCATTCATAGCTGCCATAATGTAAAACCAGCAATGAAAGCTCAAATAGAAACCCTGTATGGATTCCTCTCAAAGGTTGGAATTGGATTTTCGTCCAATCCACCTAATTCCAAGGGTTTTCGTCCTTAAAATAAGCTAAGCATTCTTAACCAGCTGAAAATATGGCGAAGTTTTCATATCACATAATGAGAAAATGAAAGAACTAGGGTTCTTTTATAATTCTCCATTCACTTTTGGAACCCAACACTTCATTAGGAAATAATATAAAGTTATTTCACATCCATAATTGGGTTCCCCCCCCACCTTGTGGGAAATAATAAAATATTTTGTTTTTAATATTTTCTCACTTAACTTTATAATTCCACTTTATAAACCCACTTTATGATTTTCTTTTATTTATTTTTATAATTTCACTTTATAAAGTCACTTTTATGATTTTTTATATTTTTTTCATAAAGTAACTTTATAAAAAATGACTTTATAAAATTACTTTGTAAAAAGTCATTAAGTCACCTTGTCAAAAATAAAACTCCATGGTACAAATCATAATTGCCTAGCAAATCATTCCCTTAACTCCATCGTTAGCTTATGAAAATGCTGGAATAGGCTAATCCAAAACACTGCAATATCTCTTAAGAAAGAGGGGACATTACAGTCCTCCCTTCTTGGGATTGCTTGCCCTCAAGCAATCACATACCACCACCTGGATTCCAAATCCATCTCATGAAAACTCTACCATGCGAACGCTGCACCATTCTGATTACAACTGTAGACCAAAACTGCACTCTACCCTCTTGTGATCCAATGACCAAAGCATCATCACAATAGTAGGATGTCAAAACATAAGCATACTCATTGAACCCTCCCCAAATGGTAAAGTCTATCATATCTGAATCAAATCCAGCGGTTATGAAGAGATCAAAGTGTCCCAATGTACTAGCAATACCAAACAATTCTCCAACCTTTGTAGATTTATCATGGCTATGTTGAGTACTCACAAGTGCCAAAAAACGTGTAGTCACTCCTAGTGGGTTGCTGGTATAGAACCGAACAGCAACTTCCCAACTAAAAATGTGACCCAAATGAATGTCAATGTCATCACCAATGCCATATGGTGATAGAGCATCATCCATACGCCATCCTCTAATGATGAAGAGATGATCAAAACCTCTCCAAAGTACCCAAACTACTACTGTCCTCCAAATGTCCTGTAGGATTCCATAAGCAATATAGTAGGACAGCCATCTCCTATCAAAGTATGAAGATAGTCCTCATGAACTAGGGCTAGTACATCTATGCAAACCTGCTCACCTCCATATCTAATGCCATAGTTCCACTTCACCTCCAAATTATGCCCAATACATGCATGTGTCTCCATGGCATGCATCAAAAATCTAGGGAATAGAGCAACTACATACTCTACCAAAGAGTCATCAACATGATGGAATTGTATCTCATTAGAAGTAAACTCCCCAAGTTCTCCATGAATGACCAAAGGCTCAACTAAACTGAATCACCAAGGTATACTACTAGTGGTTGATCCACTAGGTGTGTGCTCCATCATGCAATCCAAGTATATGTTGTGCCTTGAATAATCCTGATTATGCAAAAGTGAAGGACTGCTATCCAAAATCAGAGAATCAGAATTGTTGTTATGCCTTTTAATAGTGCCTTCCTTCACATCTTCTTTCATGAATGAATGCTCATTCATTAGTGCAGGTCCAAGGGAAGTCTTCAATGGAAAATCAACTGTGTTATGTGCCATAATTTCTGTCCCATGGCTGCAAGACAAATCTCCATGTGTATAGATCCCCTTTATCTTCATGACTTCACTCTTTGCCAAACTCAACTCCAAACAAAGTGACTCATGAACCTTATAATAAAAATCATTTGTATTTACACAAACTGAACCACTTATGACTCCCTCTTTGTGTGAACTTCCATTATTAGTGGCTGGTCCACTCTCAAACAAAGGCAATTCTTGATGCAAATCAGGCACATGAACAAAGCCATACTTCTCCGAATCTGCATACTCTTCTTGCTTGCTTTCGTCAAGAGTCTCCTCCTTTGTTTGCTCCATCACTATGTATGCTTCCCTTAGAAGAAGTAGAGATCTAAAGTAAGATCTTTGTTGTTCCTTTGCTTGATCTAGCTGTTTGTGACGTTCCTTGATCTCTTGTAGGTGTTGACTTGCTTGGGCAGCAATCAACCTCACTTTCTTAGCTCTTTGCAACCATCCATCACACAATCTTTGAGTTCCTTCCATGCTATGATATGAAAAATCAGATCATTTGCAACTTGAATCCACAATAGTTATCTCATGTTTAGTCATCACATCTTGAGTATTATCAAGATCATCCTCATATGATTCATATATCACCTCATGGTCATGTGAGGGTAAAGGAGTGCTTTCCATAATCAGAAAATTAGGGCTGTCATCTTCAAGTGCTTGTCCAAGAGTTGTACCCAGCTGAAAATCACATGTCTCAAGGCTGGTTCTAATATCCATCATCTTGGCTGTCATGTCCTTAGGTGTACCATTGTTTATGGCCTTCAAAACCACTTGTTTACCCTTGGAAGTGAACTCAAGCTCCATCTTGTTAAAATCTTGAATGTACCTACCAAGAGATTTTAACCATTGGATCCCTAATACAATTTCTGATTCGCCAATACCAACTACATAGTAATCATCAATAAATGTGTAGTTATCCAATTGAACACTCAACTATGAAATCTTACGTGTGCAACTCATCTTGAACCCATCTACCAACACGACGCTGAATCCAAGAAACGCCTCTACTTGTCCTCTCTTGACCACAAAACCCTCATCAATGAAATTGTGTGTTGCATCACTGTCCACCAGGCAAATCACACGTTGTCCCTTAGGTACTCCTTTCAACCAAAAGGGGTGGTACCTAGGCACACCTGAAAGTGATGCAATAGTGACATTGGCTGGATCCAATGCCTCATCCTCTCCAAGCTCAACCTATGGCTGCTCCTTATGCATAACATGTCCACTATCACTATCCTCTGAACCTGTATCCTGAATATGCTCATTGTCCACATCTAAAACAACCTCTATAAGATGCATCTTACCTTTACCAAGGCAGCGGTGTCCAAGCTCCCAAGGTTCCTTACAAGAGAAACAAAATTTCTTCTTCCTCAACTCGTTGCGTGAATCCGGATCCATCCTAGGAGGTGGTACACTCTTAGGCTGAGTAGAAGAGCGCTGAAATGGTTTGGAGCTCTGGGAGACTTATTTGGCTGATAAGGAGGTGATGTGTCCAAATCCAATGCCGTCTAAATGGCATCATGCAATGTCCTAGGCTTATGAGCCTTGACCAACCCTCTCATTCTGTCATGAAATCCCTCTATAAAAAGCATAACCACACACTTCTCAAGCATCTCAGGAACCATAACTGCAATGCATTGGAACTCGTTACTGTAAGAATCAACATGTCCACTCTGGCATAGCTGAGCCAAGTCCCTGTAATACAACTCCACGTCCTTACAATCAAACCTAACAATCAGCCGCTCACTGAACTCCCTGTAAGATTGTAAGAGATCATGGTTTTGGGTGACCAACCCATGATGCCACCAATCATATGCTACTTCCTCAAGGTGTAAGGTACAAAACTGAATAGCCTCTTGCGCTTGCATAGGCTTGAGGGCGAGATGTGTCGAGCTTATGGATCCAAGCTCTCGCAGTAATCTTCCCACTACCATCAAAGGTGGAAAGAGTAACCTTGTTAGTAGCTTGCTTCAGCTCCATGTTTTGTTGCGGTCTAGACCTCTTGTCCTGTTTGACTCTCATGTTATCTCTCTGCTATGCACAATATTGCGGAAGTGGAAATGCATCTCACATGCTGGGGTAAATTTCTCCACTCAACACTTACTGCCATAACATTGCCCTGGAACTCCATTTCATCAAGTGGATCAACAACCGTTGGTGGATCATCCCGAGGCAAGAAACTAGGCTGCATAGGTCTATCCATTGTCCGAGTAGGCCTCCTCTCCTGACGAGGAAACCCCAATACACTTCCCATCACGTCTATCCACTATCCGAGTAGGCCTCCTCTCCTGATGAGGAAACCCCAATACACTTCCCATCACTAAATGTCTACTATGATCTCCATGGCTAGATGCGATCGATACGGACCTGTCTCTCCTGTCACACCTATCTATGTTATCATGTCAATCCCTTGGCCTACCCAAAGCCACTCTGTCCAAATCAGTGCCCATACGATCCATGGACTGGATCAGTTGCTGCTGAGTGGTTGCCAGAGTCCTCAAAAGCTCTCTGTCAGGATCAATATGCTCATCCCTGGGAGGACTATGACCACCCTCCGATCTATCACCCATGATGTTATCAATGTCTATACCTGTAATGGGATCTGCTTCAACCTGTTGCTCAGGCTGCCCTAGTCTTCTTCTGAAATAATATCTGTGGACCAGCTTCTTGTGGATACATAGATATAGTCTAGACCCCTCAGGCTGGCAGGAACAAAGCTCTGATACCACTGTAAGAACCCTTGCCCAATTTGCCTTGATTTTTTTTTCTGATTTGTTTGGTTTGAGTTTGGGTTCTTGTTTTCAATGTTTGAAAGTGCATATGATAACACAATTGCATATAAATGAAAGTACAAACAAGTAACACAATATAGAACCAAGTAGTGCTATCATTTCATCATGTAAATGGGTTTTTCCAATAAAAATCAGAACTGATATAGTTCTGATTTGAGTATAACAGCAGATGGTAACTCAAGACAATAAGTCAAATAAAATACCCAATTACAATATATTCATACCCGGAAATGTAGCAATGGAATATAGAGTCCTTCGGTGATCCAATGACGCAATGAACACCTCCAAATGATGGCACACTCCTCCAATAAGGTACGGCTGAGTATGACGATTAGACAAGAGCTGAAAGCGATCAACAAGTGGCTGGAAATTATAGTGAAAAGCAGGAACAACAACCATGCATCAAACCCTAGCTTGGGTATCCTTCAAAATATGATTTTTCTCACAAAACCCATTCGTCCAAGATGTGAAAATTCTGTAATAAATTATTGGTAGCTCCAAAAATTCTGTTACATTTTCCAAACCATGCCAAATACTCCCAAACCTAGGCGTCCACCTTGAAATAAATTATTAAAAACTATTTTGACCTAAAATATGGTCAAAAACCTAATTTCCCTTCAAACCCTAATGCCTGCAAAATATCCAGCAATAAATCTTCCTCAAAATGCCACAAAATAAGTCTCCAATCGAAGCCAAAGTGTTGCCGTAGAAGAATATGCAATAATATCAAACACCCATAAACCCTAGCTGCCACCTACTGTCAAAATCTACAACATAAACCCTCGTTCATGGCTGTCATAATGTAAAACCAGCAATGAAAGCTCAAATAAAAACCCTGTATGGATTCCTCTCAAAGGTTGGAATTGGGTTTTCGTCCAATCCACCTAATTCCAAAGGTTTTCGTCCTTAGAATAAGTTAGGCATTCTTAACCAGCTGAAAATATGGCGAAGTTTTCATATCACAATATCACATAATGAGAAAATGAAAGAACTAAGGTTCTTTTATGATTCTCCATTCACTTTTGGAACCCAACACCTCATTAGGAAATAATATAAAGTTATTTCACATCCATAAGTGGGTGCCCCCCCCACCTTGTGGGAAATAATAAAATATTTCGTTTTTAATATTTTCTCACTTAACTTTATAATTCCACTTTATAAACCCACTTAATGATTTTCCTTTATTTATTTTTATAATTTCACTTTATAAAATCACTTTTATGATTTTTTCTATTTTTCTCATAAAGTAACTTTATAAAAAATGACTTTATAAAATAACTTTGTAAAAAGTCATTAAGTTACCTTGTCGAAAATAAAACTCTTCCATGGTACAAATCATAATTGCCTAGCAAATCATTCCCTTAACTCCATCGTTAGCCTACGGAAATGCTGGAATAGGCTAACCCAAAACTCTACAATATCTCTTAGGAAAGAGAGGACATTACAATAAATATGGGGAAGGTTGTTGGAATTCAATATCAACTTTTAACAATCAATGAAGTCCTAAAATTGAGATTTCCTTCAATAAACAAAACTGGATAATACCACCAATCAAATCTGATTACATGGAAGAAACTACTAAATTTTCTCAATCTATAATGGCTGGAAAATTTCTCAAAATACAAGAAAGTAATTACATAAAATAGTAAATATTATTGAGGTTGTAGGACCTTCCAAAATACCTCAAAAATTCATGAATTATTGCTGGAATAAATATATAAAAATCAGAGTATTTATTTGGGCATGAGATAGCCCTCAAACGCCAACAAGTTCCCAATTCAAATCACCAAATCTGGAGATAAGCGATTCCAACCCTAGATTCCATGCAGCCCTACAAAGTAGGGGTCTTCACAACACAATAGCGATTCAGCTCCTTCCAATAGCAAGTCGCCCAACTTAAAAACCCTTTTTTTTGTCTTTTTCTGAATTTGATGACCTATGGCAACTCCTAGGTGAAGTTGCCCCACGGAAGAATGAGGGTTTGCGTCCTCAATCTCTTTGCTTGAAGGTTTTCGTCTTCAAGGCAAATGGCTCAAGCAATTTGTGCTCCAAGTTCAAGATTTGAATATCAAAATTAGTATCCATTCAAATGATCCCCTCCTTTGCTTTTATACACCATCCCCAAGGGGTACGCCCAAAAGGAGGGAAATACCTTTTCAAAATTATAAGAACACCTTTTCCAAATCCACGTAAGTGGATTGGCGCTCATGACCCTTAAAGGGCCCCAACTTCAGTGCACTTTATAACATAGAGTACTTTTTACAAGTGTTATTTTAAGAAACCAATTGTTCCCCTTCTTTACTCTCTTTTCCCTTAGCCCCCAAGAAACGGATTAAGGCTAAGGATCTTCAAAGATGTCCCGATCAAAAGATGTACATGACAGCCCTGGTGTCTTTTGTATTGGATCTTCAACCAATTATTCTTCAATTCTACAGATATTAGTTTCATAAGAGGCTTGTTCTTCTTCTGTGAAGAAGTTGTCTTCAATCTCTTGATCAAAAAAGAAACTTACCTCCTTCGTGGATTCCATTGATACTATTGTATAACTCCCCAACCACATCCAGAGCAGTAGATTCCTAGCAATCTCCTCCCACTGCGTCATTGAGAGTGGTGGAGGATGTTTAGTTGCTTGTTCCAGAACCAAGTGAATCTTATCTCAGTTTTAACTCCTACTTCGGCTTATGCTTCAGCTTGGGCTTCAACTTCGACCTCAGCTTGGGCTTTGACATCAACTTCGGCTATTGGTTTCCCGTTTTTGGTTTTTCAAAGTGCTTACTACTTGTAACCTTCTTCGTTCTTGTTGTTCCAAGAGCCTGGTCGGCCTTATTTCTATTTCCTCAGTCCTGCCACATTTTCTTCTTTGTTCCCTTTTATTCGAGTTTAATGGCATCGATGTTAATCTTTTGATCTTGCTTCCTCTTCCCAACTTTGCCTTTGTGTGTCTGTGATCCTCTCGGTCACATTCGGCCCGAAGGTTCTTCAATACATTATTGGCAAGAAGTCGTGGGACGTGGTCAATGAGACATTCTATTTCTTTTGTAACCTTCAATTTTCCCCAGATGCAATCTATTGGCACTTGATTTTGTTCGGCTTCCTCATTGACGTGTTCTCTTATAGAAAGGTCCCACATGTATTGTAAGTCTTTGGTGAGTTATTGTTCTTGGGTGGATTGTAAGTCTTTGGTGAGTTATTGTTCTTGGGTGGTTTCAACCACTTCTTGGATGGGTTGACCCATTAGTTCTCCATGTCATTGTCGATATAAATGGTTGTCAATCAGATTGTCACCCAACATACTTTCGTACTCCATATGATCCGCGTTTTTGTTAGGCAAAAGCGCCAAAATGTAGTATAGATAAAGCAATCTTACCCGGGGGCGCATCCCCCCCATTTTTGGCAAGTCCTAGACATCCTAGATGCTTCCAAGACTTGGAGACTCCTGGGAAATGTCCTGGGGACATTCTGCCCTTTTTTTAAAACTTTTGGAAATGCTCTGTTTTTGGGAGTTACATCGTGGGGATGACCTAGACGTCCCACACGTCCTCTACGACTGCATAAAGTTTGCAGCTAAAAAAAAGTTTCTAACGTTTTGAATCCACGAGTAGTTTGATTCAAACCACCCATGACTAAACAGTGCCATCATTCTGAGGAGATGTGTAATGTCCCCATTTTCACATCACACATGAGAAGGTTTGAAGACCTTTAGTCTATTTCCCCATAGACTAAAGAGTTCCTTTTAGAGGGTTGTATTTTATTAATTAGTTAATTATTTGCCTGAATAGTGATTTTAAGGCAATTAATTATTTAATTAATAGAATTTGTTGAAAATTTGATTGGTCAGCTTTAAGTGATCAAAAGATAAAGAGGATTTAAGAAAGTCGGCAAAAGGTTGGGTTTAATGAAGATATACTCTCTCCAAGTGATTCGCACTTGGAAGGGTATATTTGCTAGTTGGTAGACTCTTCTTGCATATGTGCGAATTCAGATTATTGCTCTTCATGCTTGAAGGGAACTATTGGGATGTATGCCTAATAGTAATTGTTCTTGTGCTCTATCTACAAAGGTGTCTTTTGACGCCACCTTGCCAAGGAATATTTGTTGATGCCCTATGAGCCTAGCGACTTGTTTTTGGAGGTCTAGCGTAGGGTTTTTGAGCTTGTTTTGATATGACATGCTTTGACAATTTTATACTAATTATTCCAGGTGTGGCGACTTGCATTGGGAGTGGTTTGCATGTGATTTTGGGGTCAAAAAGGCCAAGCAAATATTCTGAAATTTATTGCTAATTTTCTGCTTGCTAGCGTTAAGGTTTTGAGGTGGTTTGCAGATGTTTTGAGGCTCCAAATTGATGCAAAGGTTCTTAATAATTTTCAGATTATTCTTTGATGAAATTTGATGCTTTTGAGAGTTGTTTCTATTAGTGGAAGGCTGGAAATTAACCTCATAATTTTCTGGTATTTTTCTTTGGCTTGAGCGACTTGCCTTGAGGACTTTTAAGGGTCATTTCTTGGCTCAATAAGTTCGCTGTAATTTTTCTAATATTTTTTTGATTATCGTGGCTATTTATGATAAAGGTTTTAAGTGGAAATTCAGTCAAAAAGCAAGTGCAAGTGTGGGAGAAAATTCAGAATTTTAGGATCAGTTGCAAGTGGCAGTTGGGCTTCGAAAAAAATAAGGAAAAAGGTACATATTTGTGTTTTCAGCTTGTTAATTATTTTGGCATATTTTGTGGTGATTTGTGAGTCGATTGGATGCTGGAAATTGCCTACAACACCATTGAAGTGTGGCACCTAGGGTTTGAAGGGCAAAATTTATAATTGGATAAATTGTTGGGAGCTAAGGTTGGCTGAATTTATTCATTTCATATTTCAGTTTGTTGTGGATTTAAGGTATAAACAGTTTTGCATCCAAATATCCTCTTTTGGGATATTACAAGATAATATGTGTTGAAGAGATCTTCTTGGATTGTTCCCCATTTTCTACACAAGATCCACCAAAGAAAGATCAAAAGTTTCAAGACTGAACAACACATCCTGTAATTCAATATCAAACCATACATTGAACCCGTATTGCATGAAGTTACCAATCCTACAAAACTCAAAACACATTCATTGGAAGTTCTGACATCATCACACCCCAAGCTGCCATAGTTGTTAAATGCATGTTTAACTCTGGGAGAAATCAGAATTGCAGAGTCCATTTTCAAGCTTGCTTATTGGATCCAGCAATACTTCCTTTACCTCCACCATATCCTACTATTAGAATATTTGTTTCATTTTCAGATAAGCCATATGGCAATAATATTAAGGGGCATAGAACAGAAGAGAGAGCAGTTTGCAGAAGCTGGACTAATATAGAAGATATCTATGGTGGAGCTAGTAGAAGAAATCTATGGTGGAGCTAGTTAATAAGGTATGCTACATTAGATAACATCAGTAAACTATACCATGCAACGCCACAGATCTGGATCAAAATTCTAATCTCCATTTCTAAAAGATACGCTTATTTGCACCAAGATGTGCACCACCAGATAAAAGCAAGTCACAACATACCCAGTTAGCAGAAGATGAAGCTTCCCTTCACATTCTAAGTGAACTTCCCAAATCTCCTTTGAGCCCACATCAATAATTGGACAGTTTCCTCCTAAAGTAGGTAGGAAATGATAGGCACCTTATAGTTTAGAGTTAAATCTGCAATTGGTGATTATCTATGGTGTAGGCCTTACTGTTGTCCTTTAGTAGTTTTGATACTTTAATGAAGTTGTGTAAGCAATATTAAAACTGTAAGGCCCATTGGTATATTCTCTTTCTCAATAGGCTAGTTACGTAAGGTGCCAAATTCATTGTCATAGGTCAATCTTTCTCATGTAGTTCATGTATTAAATCGTATAAATTAAGAGATTTTTCTGTTTTGATCTGCAATTAAAGTTAAGAATTATATTGTTCTTCTCTTCTTGCTTCATTTCAACTAATATTAAGATGAGTATTATACAATGCACTCAAACTCACTAATCAATTGGCTATTCAAAGTCGCTAATAATCTTTGTATTACAAGTTATCACTTAAAGTGCCCTGGAAAATAATATGTTTGGACTCTCAGCCGTTCAGACATTTCCACAATTTCAGGATATAAAAAATAATAACTCTTCCGATACCTTGGATAGTTTGTTTATATTGTTGAAAATTTGACTGCCACTGAAATTCAATCTTTGGAACATGTGAATGTAAATCTAATGAAGTAGATGACTGAAATATTTGAGAAACACCAAGTGGAGAAAGATAAATTACATTGTTTTATGATGTAAAATCGCATGCAATTATGCAAGAAATAGGTCACTTTCAGACCCAGTTATGCTTTGTAGAAATATGTCACTTTCAGACCCATGTTCTTTTACTTTTTTTAATTTCTTTTGTTCAAAATGGGTGGGCTGCAGGACCCAGTGCAGTTGTAGACATGTTTGATGCACAAGGTAGGGAGGAGGCCGACGATGCAATTAGAAAATTCTTCTACACCACAGGGATTCCTTTCAATGCAAAAACTTTAAAACTATATTTTATGATCATTTAATATATCATTGATGTATCTAGTTCTACTTTATATTTTTACTTTATTTGTAAATTTAAAATTTTAAATAATTATATATTATTTTAATTAGCCATCCCCCTGCTGTCCCCAAAATTTTGGAAATTTGTTGTCATCCCAGAAACCCCATCCCCCCGTCCCAAAGTCTTGGGTAACTATGGGATAAAGTCTATTGAGATACTAGATTGTCAACAAGAAGCATGCATAGAATAGTAAATACAGAACATGCAATGTACAAGTATCCAAATAATAGCAACTTTGTATTCCTCGATGATAAGTCTCAATACAATTGAATTCGTTTAGAGAGAACTTGATACAAGCGCCCCTACCTCAACATACAATATGCTATTTGACAAACACGACCCAATGGTTGTCGGTTAACGAACTGTCACAACCAACATAACAAGAAGTATGCTAAACTAGTAACGAAAGGCTGAAAAAAGACTAACAAAACCATGTCGGCTACTACAATATATTTATTCATCATTACCATCTACAAAGCAGAGAAAGCTTCTAAAGAAGTTGGATTCTAAACATGGAGCCATGCATGGTATGTTCAAGGCAAAAGGCAGCCCAAGTCCAGTAAGATGCAACCACGATTTCAAAACAATACTTAGATAACACATGAGGAGAGACTTGCTTGATCCATCCCTACAGAAAGTTAGAACTGCAATTGAGCGATTGGACGGAGGACTTACAAGTATAAGACACAATTACAACACTTATGGGTCAAAATAGAAGAAAAATCTAGGAATAAATACCCCGAAGAAGAGGTGCGCAAAGAAGTGAAGGAATATATCCACAAAATGCTATACCCAAATGATAGCAAAGACTCAAAAGTGGACATGATATGTCATGTAGTGATGCTATCCACCAACTGCAGTGCATGGGCTGATCGATTCTGCAACCTTGATGTCAAAAATGATCGCTGCAATGAAAGCTTAGTGACTCATGAGCAAAGGATCGACAGCCCAAAGCCAATGGACGAGCATCCAATGCAAGAGACCATAGAACACCGGCAGCTCTAACAAATGCAGCTGGATTCTGATCTGGATGAGTGAATCCTAGAGGAGTAAAGTATCATCAAGTTGAACAGGACTGGTAGGGATGACAAATCAAGTTAGCGCTGCCACAAATTAATAAAGAATAGGTTTAAGAGGGTGGATTTTTGTTCCCACTAGTTACTTGTGCATAAGTAATTACAAGATGGTTATCGGTTGAATAACTGTAGTTTGTAAATAGTATACATTGAACACTTTAGAGTAAATGAAGAACCTTTTGGCCATGTATGTATTTTGAATGAAAAAGAGAATAGAAAAAGCTATTTTTCATTTTCATGCAAAGAACTTCGTCTTTCTTAAGTTCTGGTGCAAATGTACATTAAATACAAGCTCGCTGTTATAATCTTAGTTAAAGTATAGTTGATATAACTGCATGCGAATGTATTTTAAACTCCCTGGCAGAATATCAAGGCATTTACTTCCAGTTCTCTTTTATTCCAAATTAAATCCCAGAAAATCTTAGTTTGTGTCAACCATGTAATCATTGTAGAGCTAGGTCATTTACATTAAAAAATTGTGCACTTTTCTATCTTTAGTTTATTTATGTTTATTTATATTAAAACTAACGATTTAATGGTTTTCTTTCTTTTGTAGTACATTTTATGGTTTTGCAAGTATGTGACGACTTGGCGCCGGATTCAATCCCCTGACGGAACGGTTCAAGTAATATGATCTTCCTCGCACAAATGGTACGTAATCTTGTCTATGGTTTGATTATGTAGTATGTTTTTCATTTTTTCATTAAGTTTCACTTGATACCTGTCTTTTGCTCACATGTTGTACGGAGTCTCAATTGGCTTCACTTGCGATGTTCCCTTTCTGGACATTCGAATAATTTTATTACTAAATTAACAAGTATTTCTAAATACTTAAAATAAATTAATAATAGTCTAATTTGCTTTTCACTTAAGTTGGGACCTTTTGAGGGTCACGAGCTTATTTAGCTCTTAAGTGATTTTAAAAGCAAATTGTCCTTAGAATCCACTAACTCTCCATAAATAAAAGGTGGATATATAAGGAGGTTGTGGATCTCATTTGAGGATTATGTGAATTTGGATATTTGGATTTGATAATCAAGTATATCAAGCTTGGTTGTTAAAGGTAGATGCTTGAAGAATGTTACCCTTCAAGTTCTACTAGTTGCTCTATAACGGTGTTTTGCAACACCACCTTTCAGAAATTGTGTGAACGCCCAGGAAAGCTTCTTTATGCATATTTGCAGGTCTAGAAAGTAGACAAACCACTTGGAGAGATTGCCGACTTGTCTTGTGGATTGGCGAAGTGATTTAGATGCTTGACGAATTGCTTATGGGGTGATAGCTGCTGGTTTCCCCCTTGGGCGACTTGCTTGGGGGCTTTGGAAACCTTCTTTGGAGGGTCTATGGTGGATGAAACCCTCTCCTAAGGTTACAGGTATTTTATATGTTTTTTCTTGTTTGGGCGATTTGGTGTAGGAGTGAGTTTGTATGATTTTTGGACTAATCTGCCTAGAAAATATTCAGTAATTATTTGCATTAAATTCCTAGTGAGACAAATTGGATGGAAGGTCATTGGTGACCTTGTTGGAGGGTTTGAGCAAAGGTTTGAGATTGAGATTTATTTCTATTATTTTCCTGTTGACAATTCTTCCACAAGTCAGATTGTCTCTCGCCATTCAAAAAATTCACGTCTCTAGCCAAGGAAGAAGAGTACATTGTTTTGGTAGGGTCCTTGCTACAAAGAATGAATTCCTTCGAAAGGGTTCATCAAAAAGGCTTTTACTTCAGATAAAGAAAACCTTCGGACAAAAAGTCTGAAGAAATTCAGAAGACCACAGAGACAAAGAAAGTCCGCACAAAAGGCAAGGAAAAGCCAAAGATTAATTCGGAAGGGGGCATTTTCAAGAATTCCGAAGGGCAAGGTACCCTTCGAAAGGGTCACTTTCAATATTCCCGAAGGGCACCTACTCTTCAGACAGGCACAAGGCCAAATTCAGAGACCTTTACAAAAATCTCGGGTGCCCTTCAATTTTTTCGAAAGCAACAGAAAGAGATCGACTAGCCCTTGCGGAGGGCACTTGGTCGGTGCCGAAGGCCACTTGGTCGGTGCGGAGGGCACTTGGTCGATGCGGAGGGCACTTGGTCGGTGTCGAAGGGCACTTGTCTTTGCCGAAGGGCAATTGTCTTAGCTGAAGAGCACATTTCAGAAGCCGAAGGGCATATTTCGGAGAGAAAAGCAAAGAGATATCCTTCGGACTTTTTGTCCGAAGGAATTCCTTCGGACACAAAGTCCGAAGAAATTCGAAAGGCCACAAAGCAAAGTCCGAAGTAAAAACAAGACTAAGGCAAAGACAAAATCAACAAAGGAAGATATCCTTCGGACTTTTTGTTCGAAGGAATTCCTTCGGACGAATTCGGAAGTGTCCATGGAGGCCAAAAGACAAAAAGCAAAGGCAAAACAAAGAAAATGAATTCTTTCGGACTTTTGTCCGAAGGGATTCCTTCGGACAAAAAGTCCGAAGGAATTCGGAGAAATAGCCCGAGGAAAATAAACCCGAAGGAATTCCAAAGGCCAGAGACCGAGATAATTCTTGCGGACATTTTGTCCACAGGAAAGATGCGAAGCCAATAAAGTCAAAGGAAAGAAAGCCGCGGAAAGAAAGCCGCGGGAAAGTGGCAAGACAGAAGTCCGAAGGAATAAAGCTTCCAGTGACGTCCCGCAAGCCATCAAATTTTGACCGCGGGAAGTAACCGTTGAAACCAAGGAGACAACAGGAAATTCGAAAGAAATGGAGGCTCACTGTGCAAAAGAGGATAGAAGATAGATAATCCGACGAAGAGTTGAATATGGAATCCTACCAGAAATAGACACGAACAGCAGACCAAAATAGGACAGAATACATGCAAGCAGGAGCTATTTTTGACAATCGGTCAAAGCTTCAGTTGACTGATTATTTAAATCCTGTTCGTCTCCAGTCAGCGCATGCATCCAAAGGTCTAACTCAGCTTCAACAGGAGTTCCAAATTCAAACGACGAGTTGACTGTTCCAGATTTAGAGTTGACTAATGGTTAAATGCCGCATCCACTAGAAGCTTTCCATGCGAAGGAGAATGATCTCTTTGACCAACTCAGCTGCCAAACAGTCAACTCAGAATGATCTCTTCGTCCAACTCAGCTTACCAAACGGTTAACTCAGCTTTCAAACGCTACAACTCGGCATCAAGCAGCTCACGAAGTTCTAAAATTGACATTTGCGTGGATTTCCATGCAAAGAGAGGTGGGCGGTTCATAACAAAGACAAGTTCACTTCATCAAATGCAAGAAACTTCATGCAAAGATAAAAGAAAATATATTTTATTGAAAGGCCAAGTAAAGCCTTGAGTTAACCAAAGTGAATCTTTCTATTCAAATTTTCAGCACCAATTTTGGCCTCTTGTAATTTTCTATAAAATGGCTTTCAGCCTTGATTAAAAATCATCCAATCTCTCTTGGTTAGACCAGACTCTGCCATTGGTGAGTTGTGTAACCTCTTCAATCAATAGAAGGACTGTACTTTCAGATTTCAAGCGTTGGCATAGTGTATACTTCATTCAGCAATTTGCATAAGTGGTAGATTTCTCTCCCTTCCCAAATTCTGGTTCATACCTAGTTGCTAGATTATCCTTGTGCGGGTCATGTTAAAGTGTTATTTATTGTCTTTTGCTGAAGCTGTAAGTGGATGTTAGGTGGCTGCAAAGTGTCTTGTATCGGAACTCTCTCCATCGTTTTCCCTCAGGTTTTAGTTATTGGATCAAACCTCTTCATTAAATACTTATGCATAAGTGATTGATTGAAATCTAAGGTCTTCCTTCTCCCTTGTTCGTTCAGTGTTCAAGGTTCCAAGTTGAGTGGATCAAACTTTTGGTGTATCACCCCTTTTAGGTAGGATTTCTCCTTTAAGTTTCGTTCTCCCTTTTCCATGGTAGTCTGCAGCATAGAGTAGGGATCTTCATTGTTACATCATACAGGAACCAGCCTTCTCTGGAGGTTCTTCTCACCGTTGAGGCACCCACCCTCGTGAGAAGATCCCATTGTTTCATCCGGATAGAGGACTACCCATTTCACACACATCTTCGAATCAGGGCGCAGCTCCAGGTTGACAACAGTTTTTGGCATGCCCGGTGGGACTTATTTTTTTCGGTTTTAATGAAATTGCAGTTGTAGCAGTGTTCTTCAAAGTATTCGGTGATTCCAAGATCAAGCAATTGCTTCTAACAGTTCAGAGACAGCTTCCATGTAAGTCTATTTTTATCGTATTATCGTGAATGAATTTTAATGGCTGTGTACGAAGAGAATACCTATGCTATATTTCCTTATCAGCCTAATGATGGATCATACCAGCCTGGTCATGATACCTATGAGCCTCTTTATGAGTCTAATCAGCCTTATCAAGAGCACTATCAAAGCTATGTTGATCCTTATCAAGTTTCTCATAATCAGCCTTATCAAGAGCATGAATCTTACCTCCCTGGTAAGCCATATTAGTCTCAGGATCAGATTTCATCTTTCCCATATGACTATGATATTGCATATGAGCAATATTGCCTTCAAGAAAAAATGAATGAAATAGAGCTCAGAATACTGGCATATGCAAGAAAGGTTTGTTCTAACTCTCAGTATGAGGAAGTGAATGGTCTATTTCGAAATGTGTCCAATGATCCAGAAGAGATAAATGGACTATGTATTCTCGCATTAGAAAAGATGGAGGCTTGGAAAAGGTAGAAAATCGAGTTAAACCAATTGTCTACAAAGGCTATTGTGCTTCTTATTCTCATGAAGTTCTTAACCATGCCCAATGTGTGCCAAGGGAGCTTCCTAGTTGGAGTCAAGAGCCTATTCAAGTGACTATTCATGAGACTAGACCTTCCTATAGTCCCATTACCTTACCAATCATCCCTCAAGCTCAGGTTGTCCAAAAGGACAAGCAGGTTCCAGACTTTTATGAGGTAATGGCCAAATGGAAGGAACAGAATACAGAGGTCTTTAAGAATTTCTCTTTCCCTCCCCTCCAAAACTCCCTAGATAATTCCATTGCCCTCAAGATTCCAAAATCTGATCATGATCGACCTCCCATGCTTCATATTCCCTCTCAAACAAATGAATTTTATCACCCTCCTGCCATCCCCCTTTTCTCAGGAGGATCCTGCTCTTTGGAAGAATGAGAAAGAAGTTGCAGCTACAGGACAAGTTCTTGCAGAGTGTGAAGAAGATGCTTCAAATGTATTTAAGGATGAATTTCCTATTGATACTTCACTTGAGGTTGTAGTTGAGCATCCAATTATAGTTGAAAGTGAGAAGACTGATCTTGATGTAGAGGAACTTCAAGAGGAGCTAGTACAAATTGAAGTCATACATGAGTTACAGGTATCTCATATTGAGAAGGATTCAGATAGCGTGACAGCTGATTCAGTTCAAATAGATCAAAATGAGGAACAAAAATATGATTGGCAGCTGTACCTTGAACCTCTATAAGAGATTGAAGAGCTTTGTACAGATATGTTGGCTATTGAAGAGCATGTTTATGAGAAGTTTGATCAAGAATCACCTATTCAAGGTCACAGTACAAATTGGGTTGCCTGCTCAAAGCTCCTTGAAGAGCTGGATGAACTTGCAGCAGTCAATAAGAAGGATGTGGTCACTCAAAAGGCATGCATAAATGGAGTATCACTTGATATGGTGGTAGATGACAAGCAATCTAAAAAAGCTCAGTAAATACTTGGTGAGTTTGTCTTTGTTGGTGACTGGTTTGCTGTTGATGACCCATTTGAGAAGATGCTAATACAGTTGGTCGACAAGGAAAATGCCTCATCAAAGGTTATGACTAATAAACATCCTGCCTTGCAACTTGTACCATCTCTTGGAAGGAGTAAATTCAATAATTTCCCATTTGATCCAGGCGGATAGTGCTTCATCGTGGTTAGCTAGGTTATTTAGTTGTTTTTGCTTTCCTCCAAGTGTTGTTCAAGCACAGTAGTTTGCTTCAATTTTGTTCAATAAGTGTTGGTTTGCACATTTGCTTCTTAGTAGTTTTCCGCTTTCGTATGTTTCCCTTCTTATTTTGAAGGAGGAGGTTACTACAGCCATGATCAGAGCAGATTTTCAATCAGAAATCAGATTCACCATTTGGGAATTCGAATAGCGTCTATACATGGTCTGAGTTCTCAAGCATAGCAGGCATGCTGAGCCAGCTGAGTTGCCAAAAATGTTGACAATTCTTCCACAAGTCAGATTGTCTCTCGCCATTCAAAAAATTCACGTCTCTAGCCAAGGAAGAAGAGTACATTGTTTTGGTAGGGTCCTTGCTACAAAGAATGAATTCCTTCGAAAGGGTTCATCAAAAAGGTTTTTACTTCAGATAAAGAAAACCTTCGGACAAAAAGTCCGAAGAAATTCAGAAGACCACAGAGACAAAGAAAGTCCGCACAAAAGGCAAGGAAAAGCCAAAGATTAATTCGGAAGGGGGCATTTTCAAGAATTCCGAAGGGCAAGGTACCCTTCGAAAGGGTCACTTTCAATATTCCCGAAGGGCACCTACTCTTCAGACAGGCACAAGGCCAAATTCAGAGACCTTTACAAAAATCTCAGGTGCCCTTCAATTTTTTCGAAGGCAACAGAAAGAGATCGACTAGCCCTTGCGGAGGGCACTTGGTCGGTGCCGAAGGCCACTTGGTCGGTGCGGAGGGCACTTGGTCGATGCCGAAGGGCACTTGTCTTTGCCGAAGGGCACTTGTCTTAGCCGAAGGGCACATTTCAGAAGCCGAAGGGCATATTTCGGAGAGAAAAGTAAAGAGATATCCTTCGGACTTTTTGTCTGAAGGAATTCCTTCGAACAAAAAGTCCGAAGAAATTCGGAAGGCCACAAAGCAAAGTCCGAAGTAAAAACAAGACTAAGGCAAAGACAAAATCAACAAAGGAAGATATCCTTCGGACTTTTTGTCTGAAGGTCGGAAGTGTCCATGGAGGCCAAAAGACAAAAAGCAAAGGCAAAACAAAGAAAATGAATTCTGGAATTCGGAGAAATAGCCCGAGGAAAATAAACCCGACGAAAAAATTCGAAGGAATTCCGAAGGCCAGAGACCGAGATAATTCTTGCGGATATTTTGTCCGCGGGAAAGATGCGAAGCCAATAAAGCCGAAGGAAAGAAAGCCGTGAGAAAGTGGCAAGACGGAAGTCCGAAGGAATAAAGCTTCCGGTGACGTCCCGCAAGCCATCAAATTTTGACCGCAGGAAGTAACCGTTGAAACCAGGGAGACAACAGGAAATTCGAAAGAAATGGAGGCTGACTATGCAAAAGAGGATAGAAGATAGATAATCCGATGAAGAGTTGAATACGGAATCCTGCCAGAAATAGACACGAACAGCAGACCAGAATAGGACAGAATACATGCAAGCAGAAGCTATTTTCGAACATCGGTCAAAGCTTCAGTTGATTGATTATTAAAATCCTGTTCGTCTCCAGTCAGCGCATGCATCTGAAGGTCTAACTCAGCTTCAACAGGAGTTCCAAATTCGAACGACGAGTTGACTGTTCCAGATTTAGAGTTGACTAATTGTTAAACGCCGCATCCACTAGAAGCTTTCCATGCGAAGGAGAATGATCTCTTCGACCAACTCAGCTGCCAAATAGTCAACTCAAAATGATCTCTTCGTCCAACTCAGCTTACCAAACGGTTAACTCAGCTTTCAAACACTACAACTCGGCATCAAGCAACTCACGAAGAAGTTCTAAAATTGACATTTGCGTGGATTTCCATGCAAAGAGAGGTGGGTGGTTCATAACAAAGACAAGTTCACTTCATCAAACGCAAAAAACTTCATGCAAAGATAAAAGAAAATATATTTTATTGAAAGGCCAAGTAAAGCCTTGATTTAACCAAAGTGAATCCTTCTCTTCAAATTTTCAACGCCAATCTTTGGCTCTTGTAATTTTCTATATAGTGGCTTTCAGCGTTGATTAAAAATCATCCAATCTCTCTTGGTTAGACCAGACTCTACCATTGGTGAGTTGTGTAACCTCTTCGATCAATAGAAGGACTGTACTTTCAGATTTCAAGAGTTGGCATAGTGTATACTTCATTCAGCAATTTGCATAAGTGGTAGATTTCTCTCCCTTCCCAAATTCTGGTTCATACCTAGTTGCTAGATTATCCTTGTGCAGGTCATGTTAAAGTGTTCTTTATTGTCTTTTGTTGAAGCTGTAAGTGGATGTTAGGTGGCTGCAAAGTGTCTTGTATCGGACCTCTCTCCATCGTTTTTCCTCAGGTTTTAGTTATTAGATCGAACCTCTTCATGAAATACTTATGCATAAGTGATTGATTGAAATCTAAGGTCTTCCTTCTCCCTTGTTCGTTCAGTGTTCAAGGTTCCAAGTTGAGTGGATCAAACTTCTGGTGTATCACCCCTTTTAGGTAGGATTTCCCCTTTAAGTTTCCTTCTCCCTTTTCCATGGTAGTCCGCAGCGTAGAGTAGGGATCTTCATTGATACATCATACAAAAACCAGCCTTCTCTGGAAGTTCTTCTCACCGTTGAGGCACCCACCCTCGTGAGAAGATCCCATTGTTTCAGCTAGATAGAGGACTGGCCGTTTCACGGATGTCTTCGAATCAGGGCGCAGCTCCAAGTTGACAACATTTCCTAGTTTGGGCGATTTGTTTGGAAGGGTTTTGAGGATCTTTGGAGGGATTGGGACTCTATTTGGGTGATGAAAATATTAATATAATTATTTGTTGAATTTTTGGTGAAAAACTAGGGTTTTCAAAACTTTGGGATATCATTTGGGGGACCTCTCATGGATGAAAATTTTTGAAAGTATTTTTATTTGATAGCTATTATTTTTGTGATCGTTTTGAGTCCATATTAAAATTCCAAGTCTTTTAGAAGTTATGACTTTTCTAAGTTTCAATTGTTTGAAATAAAATAATAAATTATTGAGGGCAGATTTGAAGAAAGTAAAGGTTGGTAATTGATTGTTCAAAATTGTAGTATTTTTGAAGGGTTTAAAAGGTTGTAATTTTCAGTGTTTATTTCAGATTTGTTTGAATTTGTGAAAAAACCTCTATTTTGGTCTTTAGTCCCAATTTGGGGACATTACATCGCTTTGCCACTTAGATAAGTCAAATAAGTATTTTTAACCCCCTATTTCCCTTTTGCATGTCATTTTTCGAGACCACACCCTCGTTAATTCATGACAAAGCGTCATCCCAAAGGGGCAATATGTATGCACCCAAAATTTGTACAATGCAACATTCCCGATACAATGTCTAATGATGATGCAATGACCTCCTAATTCACGCTCAAAGTGGATTCTCTCTAACACTAGTCCTTTTCCCTTCCTATTTATATCTTAGACCCCTCAAACCCCCTTTTTGCTTGGCTTTGGTGGTCTCTTTTAACCTATTTTAAAAACCTTCTATGGGAGACGAAACCGCCCCTCCCAGTGACAGAACTGAAGCAGTCCATTATAGAACCACTGTGGCGGTTTCGCAAACCATCGTGATGGAACCATCACCAATAAGGTAGTTTCGTCATCCCATGTAGCCGTTCTATTCTCGGAAGCAGCAGTTCTGTCACTAGAAGCGGCAATTGCATAACCCCTGCAAACAAGGGTGTTTTTGTCGCTTTTAGTCTGTGTTCCAAATTTAGCCTCTGGAACTCAAGCTTTCATGTGTTTTGCATGATTCTTGTTGCATTTCTTGTTCTTGCCACCTTGAGTTTGTTTTCATGCTAGCCCAACTTTCTCCCTCTTCTATTTTTAATCATTTTTAAGTCTCTTATAAGTTCTACACCCAGTTCAACTCAGTTAAAAATCCCCCTTGCAACTCCCAATCCTCTCCTACAAGTATCCATTTTTAGATGAATTTCAAATCCGAAAATTTGCATTGAAGGTTGAAGTTTTGAAGCTTTCTAAAGCCACAATTTGCTTACTATTGTTTTAAGCTTTGTCTTTGATCATTTTCGTGTTAGACTATACAATTTCAAATAGGGAGGGTCATTGAAACTACATCTTTGCAATCAATGCACAAGCTAGCCACAATTAGTTCATTTTTTTGGAGTTTTGTTCCTCTCATCTTCTCCCTTTTCTACTATTATTTTATCATTCTCCTTGGTCAAAGAGTTCTTGCAATCATTGTTTTAAGTGGAGGAGCTAGCCCGCTGAGGACCACATCACAAATACATCTCTTGCTTCCAGCAAGTCTACATCTTGATTAGGTTGGGGGTTTCTAATTTTAGTGTTCAGTAGATTAGATTAAATTAGTTTCCTTGCATTAGATTAGATCTCTATTTGAAAAGGCAAATAAATAGTAAAAAGAATGTTTATCTCTTCCCATCTTTGCACCAAAAACGTTAGTTAGGTTCTTTATTGTCTGCAACCATACAATAGATTCTTTCAAAGCATATAGACTTGCATCCAAACCTAAGTAGATATAGGAAAACAAAACAAAGCACTTACAGCTACAACAGTCAATTTTCAGTTCAAAACAAGTTTTCGTTCACACTAACAAAAAAAAAACTCTAGTCAAACCTTGGAGTGTAAAAGGGTAGTATCTTGGTGTTGATTTTCATTGTTCGAGTAGATTCAAAATATTGTTTTAATTTATTAAATCAGAAAATTAGAACTTAGATACTCATTTTCATTTGATACAAATCATTCAAACCTAGTGTGCATTCACCTAGAAATACCAAAAATTTAGTGCGAGCTTGCATATGAAAAGGAATACTTACATAGTAGTATTGTTTCTTAGGATCTAGGTCTGATTTTGTATTTTACTTGCATATTAGAAAATCTCGGTTTGCATAATAAAATCATTCATCCATAATTTGAAAACACAAAAACAATTTCATTTAGCTCGCATCTAGAAAAGCTAGAAATCAGCATTTACATTGCTAGCCTAGATTTTGCTTTCTAGTGCTACATGCATTGAAAAGTGAATTGAAAAATACCAAAAAAGAAGCATTCTTTCATTTATTTCCAACTATTCATTGTTATTTACTTTCAGTCATTTAATTTCAGCAAGTAGTCAACTTTCATGCCTTTTGTAGATTGTCAATACTGCAATATAATTTCATTTCAGCTTGATCATTTGCTGTATATAGTCAATAAAAGCCTCTCATGAGAATCAAGGAGCAATGAAAGGTCCACATACTGTCACCAGACCCTTCTTCGATTGAGAATCAAGGAGAATCATTAATGGGCTTGTCAAGTTCTATACATGCTTGAATTGACTTTCTATACTAACAGAAACATACACACTTTTCAAGTATACTGCTTATTTCCACTAAGAGGGCAACACTCTTATTTGCCTTTATTTCTTTTTTTTTAAAGAAACTCTCTCAAACATTTGTCATTTCGACTCTTTTAAATTAGGTAAGTTAACAGCTATAAAATGTGATTCTACTATTAGAAGCTTGACCTAAACTCTGGTCAAGCAAAACTATTAACCAGCTTATTGAACTCATTTCTATTTAGAAATTATTATATTTTTAATGAATTTTTTAACCTTATGCATATGGTCATCTTTTTTATGACCAATTTCCATGAGTAGTCATTTCTTCTATTTACCTCTATCTCATGTACATTGGTAATAGTCACAAGGCAAGGAGACCCATAGAGCAAACAAGCACCTCTTTACGATGTTAGAGCAAGGGAGAAGGAAGATGCTAACAAATCAACCTGAAGAATTTCATCCCAAATAATAATTGTGATACAAGGGAGGCTTATAAGGAATTTCATGAAATAAAAGCTTTCACAATCCAGAACAGGCTTTGGGGGTGAAAGTCTCCAGGTTGATGTATTAGCATCTTTCATCTCTCTAGTACTAGCATCGATTTGAGGAGGTTTTGTGCTTTGTGGGTTGCCTTGCCTTGTGTTTGTTACTAATATACGTGAGATAAAGGTCATAGAAGAAATGCCTCCTCATGGAAATTGCTCATCAAAAGAAATGACTATATATACACAGTTAAAACACCCACAAAAATATAATATCTAATTGGAAGTTATTGTGGAATCTCCAATTACTTATCATTTCTATTTTATCTCTTTATGATCCACGATCCTACTTACTTGAGCTTCAAGTATTGTTACATTGCTTGGACCTATTTTGCATATTAGAGGCACACTCTTCTTGATATCATAAAGTTAAAGGAATTTTACATGGCTTTTCCTAACATCAATGGACTACAATAGGTTTCAGTTGTTTTACTAAATAGAAAAATGATAAAGCTATTATGATTATCCATCAGAAATTTCTTCCAGCTGAATGCCCACAAAATCTGTTGACTAAGCATCCACCTCAAAGTAAGGTTCTCCACTAACAACAAAGACATACAGACCTCAAGGGATATTGCACCTCGCTCACTCCATGTGATATGAATGCAGTGTCGACCTAGTGCTGCAAACAATGGATCATCCCTCCTGTTATTGCAAAATAGAGCTATAGAATTAAAAAACTCTTTGATTCATTTAAAGGCATGGTTAATAGATAATCATGTTGCTTTAAATCTAAGGAAATCAAAGTACTACAGAACCATTAGCAGTTTCAACTGGGACTGGACTGGTTTGGACATGATTCTGACCATCTAATTGACATTGGATGGTACTGCTTCATGACCTAGGTATATTGCCTCGAACTCGATTATAATCCCCACAACAATCTGACATGGTGTGTAAAAACTGTGCTAATATTTTGAATATCAAAAACTGCATTACAAAGGTGATAGTTTCTGCAGAATAAATGAAAATGTTACCTTCATCTGTGATTTACAGAATGAACAACGTATCGAAGTAGGCATGAAGTTTCCAAGGGAATGAACATATGCATGCAAGCCTTAATGAATCAGTTGCAAACAAATAAGTATCACCATTTTCATGCACTTAGAATGCACATATCATCTGCTTTTGTTTCGCAACATTAGAATAAAATGATATCAAGCAGAAAAAAGTAGAAATATAGTAAATTTGGATATACCATCAAGTGAAAAGATAACCAATGAAACATCCAAGCAAATACTGCATCTAATATGCTTTCTCCACTTTCCTATTAGCACACAAGGCTCCCTTTGTCCTGGGGCTCCTTTGAAGAACGACTTCTTCCTAAGACAGATTTGTTACAATATTAAAGAATATTTTCCAAGACAGAGGAGCATTTCTATCCTCTCAAGAGTATTACATGACTGTCCCAATCAGTCTTATATAGCCAAATTCTTGTGTTCTTGTGGAAGCATGAATCATCAATGATGATGCTTTGTTCCCATAGTTAATGCATTAACCAGAAACAATACATAATTATTATTGCGTCTCTTAGCTTAAGTTGAAATTGTCGTTCTGATTCCTTTAAATAAAGTTTGAATAGGCTGTAGTTCATGGTGGACCTTAACTGTTCTGTCATTTCAAATGTCTACCAGGCACTATAATCTACCTGTTTAGCACTTCGGAACAAACTGATACTTTTACTTAGGAATAAAGTAATTTTCATTTAAAGGTATCCAAACAGCAGGTAGAGCACTACCTTAGAAGATATTGATGTGTCAACTCCCCACTGGTTATTGCACCAACAAAGAGAGAAGGATCAAATCCTAGTTTCCTCATCTTCTCCATTGCTGTCCATGAGCGTCTTGAAGAATTACTCACAATGACCATCTTTGCACCAGAATGTGCTAACTGTTCCACTGCCCAATCAATTGACCTGAGTAAATAAAATATTTCTAAAGGTGTTGTATTAAATATCTGTTGCATAGTACAATGCAAATCAATTCACCTATGTGAATATCAAATTCCTATAAATATTTTGTCAGATGTCTTAACCATCTGCATTTTATCACTGAACTCATAGCTTATTTGGAGTATTCTGATGGACTAATGGAATTAATTTAACTGAAACAAAGAGTCAAACATTCTTAATTCAAGTAGGATGAACATAAACATACAAGTTGCAATAGCTCCTGGATAAGGCCTCTGCCCATCATGAAGCACTCCAAATTGGTCCAGAAGCCATGCCTGCCTATGCATGAGACACATTGGGTGAGTAATTTAAGTGGCAAAAAGAGTTTGTGTCGATGGCTTAATGACTTCAATATATTATAAGACAATCTTCAGATCAGATTAAACATCAAGCAAACTTCAACATGCAAGAAATAGAATATGTAACCAGTGTGTGCACTAATGCACATTGTCGTGACGCATTTTATATAGTTTCATATCCCTCCTGGCGAAAACTATTGAGTTGAGATATATAGACCTGCATTATATTGTGAAATGGTTCTATTTAGCGTCAATAATATATAGTGTCAATGCATAACATATCTGGACTTTCTTGTAGGCTAAAATAATTATTATCACAAATGTGGAAAGAAATTAAGCAGACATTAAAAATGGCATTTCTTTCTAGAAAGTTTCTTAGAACGCCCTTTTTTATGAATTGAGAACACGAGTCAATATACAGAAACCATATAAGAATTAAAATCTGACTCGCAAAAGCATCGGCTCCTAATAAATCTACTTATAAGGAAATATATTCCATGTTTACATCAAATCCTGTCAATTGAAACCCGTGTGTTGTAGATACATAGCATATAACTCTTTCTAACAATCAAATAAATCTAACACGGTTGAAATGTGTAGCCCGTAAGTGTTCTTAGTACCTTAGAGCTAAGTATACATATTTTTAATTAGTGAAGATATCATTTTTAGTGATTTTTAGGGTTCCTATTTTTTAGGATTCTAAATTTTAGGAGAGTTAACCGAACCAAGGCAGTTTCATCATAAGACCTCAATTAAGTTTTAAAGTTAATAATATTCAAGAGATTAGAGAATTAATTATCTCAATTACCCACTTGGAGGTGAAGGTGAGGCATCCCTCTTTTCTTCAGCTAAACAGATCTACTCACAGTCAGTGAGTGCATGTGGACAGATCCGGTTGAAGATGATTTTGCATGCGTTAGTGATCTGTAGATGAAATAAGAATTGGTGCATTTGAAGTTAGTGCACTGCTGGTTGACAGTAGTTGACTGTGTGCGACTCACAGTCAAGCCTGAGTTGAGAGATTCTCTCCCTGAGGGATCATCCTCCTTCAGGGAGATTATTGGTATCCGTTTTCTATAATCATTCTTGCTGCTGTGATTCTAAAAGTACTGCTGTAATTCCAAAAGAAGTGCTGCTGATTTTCTTATCAATCATTTCTGACCTTAACTGCACTTCTACTGTATGAGGTCAATTTCTTACTCAGATTGAAGTGTAATTATAGTATGATATCCTGCGTGACCTGATTTATGTTTATAAAGTGCCTGTGCTTCTAGAATTCATGTTTTTTCAGATCCGATTGAAGGTTGCAGTGGGTTGGAGAGGCTTTTAAGAGGTCAACTTCCTCTCCTTTTTTTCTTTTTTCATGCAAAGGCCTGTTTTAATCACATAATGTGAGGATTTTTAACTAAGATTACAAATTACTTGCATCTCTCTATAACCATGTTTTCATGCTTGCCTCATGGGAAAGTATTATCATTGATCTCCTCGACACAACCATTAGACAGGAATATCATCTATTGAAGTGTCACTAGTTTATGGCTGTACTAAATATCTCATATAGCAATTAAAATTGCTTCATCTTGGGCCCAACCTCTAGTTAATATAGGATGCTAAATGTTGTTCCAATTGACAAGCACAACAAGATGACTTTTAATCATAACTGCAAACCAAGGGTGTTGTGTAATGTCCCTTTTAGGGCAGATTTGTACGATTCTGGAATTTACCGAAACCCTAACATGAAAGTACGGAATTCTGAAAATGATTCACAAAACATGATAGGAAAATAAAAGCCACATAGGAACCCTCAGAAAAAATAAGAAACTCGGTTTATATCAAGAATAGAACCCTTGAAACATCAATTCTGATTTTTATAATAATTTTGAAGACCTGTACATTAAATAATTTACAACTGAATATATCAATGCAAATTCACACAAATAACCAACCGGATGAACTGAAGCTGAACAACCCTCCAAATGCATTTCCTAGGGTAACATCAGCCCTCAAAGGGTGACAAGCATGAGAAAACCCCCTCTAAGGAGGTCACCCACCTCTAGCTGCCTCCTATCTGCTGCGTCCACCTCAGATGATGGCCTAACTGCAGCGCCACTCACAAATCATACCAACAATGCCTTGTCCCAATGATATTTCGCTCAAATATGACTCCTGAATAAAGCCACCACCAGATTGTTGAGGGTTTTCATCCCCAAAATCTGATTACCGAAGAGGGTTTTCATCCTCAATGGCTTAAATTAGAAGCAAACTGCTCAACTTATAAAATTGTCAAATAATGGACGATTAATAGATCTCCCAAATAATCCCCTCCATCTTATTTTATACCTTTTTCCACTCAAACTCCAAACTTACTTTATTTTAATAATAAAACATAAGTTGCCGACATTACTTTTTGGTCACTTAGTCATATTATTAAGTTTACTTTAAAGTATTTAAAAAAAAAAAATTTATAACTAAGCTCACCAAACCCACTTTCTCCTTCCCCTCATCCTACCAAGGAATAGACTAGGGGTCTCAAACGACACTAAACCGGAGAAGGGGACATTACAATCCTCCCCTCTCGAAATTGTTTGCCCTCAAGCAATTGCAAGCTCATCTGCTTCAACTCACCCGATATGATTATCTCTGAAATGCCTGGATCCCAATTCATCCTTGGGAACTTGCAAGTCCAAATAGCCCCTATTGTTGCTTCCAATAGCTCCGATTGTGGTGTTGTACATGCTTCTCCATCAAGCATTTCATATGTTGCGTGCAAGAGGAGATATGATGCATTGGCTAAGACCGTCAAAGCTTCTAGAGCATTATGATACCTAAAAAGTTCATGAAGAAGACTTACAATGTGCTGATTTAAGTTCCAAATCTGCTGACCTTGGGTGTCATCTCTACTAACCCAAGAGCATAAATCCCTTTCTACTTGTAGAACAATAGCAATCGTTGCTTTCACAAGAGATGCCAATACAATCTTGCAAAGGGCCTCCACTACCTGCCTCTAGCCTTATTTAGCTGATGTACTCTCAACACTCATTTGCATTTCAGGAGCTGTAATTAGCCTTTGCCTGACTAATGGTACAACAGCTACACACAAATCTTGTTTCTTCTCAAGCACTAATTTAGTAAGATTTGCTACATTACCATATACCTCTTTATGTCTCTCCATAGTAAGGAGAGTAGCTACATACAATGCATCCATAGATAGATTAGCAATATATTTTCCAAAATAACCAATCACCACATCTACAAGACTTTGCTCTTGTTCATTGTTGCCGATGACGTCATGCCCATGGAAAGTTTATGAGGATAACATGATGTTTTCTTCATGGTTTTGGATAATTTCCATTTGTGCCTGAGTTATTTCTACAAAAGCAACTCTATCCATATTATCATTTTTTCCTGCACTACATTGGACATGTGATTCACTTGGTTCAGACTTATCTGCAATGGCCACAACTGCTTTGCCATTAACATCAACGAGATAAAGAACTAATGAGGCTTTGGAACACAGGTCAGGATCCCAGTTGCATCTCATTACCACAGATAGTGCATGCATGCAAGCCTTTGACCTTCCAAGAAGGTCTGATACATGAGCAGCTACCATAGCTGCAGCAACATTGCAACCAACCTTTCCAAGGACAGCTACACAACCACCAGTCATGTACTCGCAGCAATGATCACCAATCCCTTCAACAACAACTTCACTATGAGGTGGATCAAGTGCTCTTTGAAATAGGACTTTGGGGTCATTTATTGCTTTTGATTCAGCACACTTGATCATGATAACCTGTTTTCTCCATGACAGTTTTTGCATTGTAGATGTTTCACATTTATCAAAACTATCATATAAAGATCGTGAAACCAATCTGAAGACCTCACCATCATCACATGTATGACCTGTGATTCCTTTGTGTTGATCTGCCTGAGATTTTGAAACCCAAACCAGCCGAGGTGCATCTTTTTTGATGCTCCTATTCCAGAATATCTCTACTGACCAGCATGAGTCAATAACATAATGCAACCCAGGAATGGTCACAGAAGATTCCGCAATATTTGTTGCAAGAATTACCCTTCTATAAGAATCGCAAATTTGCATGGCTCTTGTAGCTTCTTCAATATCAATGCTGCTATGTAAACATGGATCTTCAAGGAAACCCCAGTAAGTTTCAAAAACAACCATTGCTGCTCCAGGGACCAATATGTTGGAAGGAAAATCAAGATACTATTTTTTATAACTCGATCTTGTTTATGACTATGCATCACCAAATCTCAAATCAGGGATTGAGTGCCATCTGTCATGTCAACTTCATGACAACCATCTTGAAATGATTCCAATACTGACATATGCTTAGGGTTCCTTCCAAGAAATTCAACTAGCTGTTCAAGATACATCACTTTGAACTGAAAGAGAGTACACTGCATTATTGAACTTGGAAGCGCAATCACTTCTACTCTTTCATCCTTATCAAGTTCCCTGAAGTAATCCCTATATCTTGTTATATCTGTAGTTGCAGACATTAATACTAACCTGATCTTCTTGTTTCTCAGCATAAATTGCTTTATGCATGTTAGAAGGAGGCCAGATTCAACAGATCTTTCATGAACTTCATCAAGAGCTACCACTGTGTATCGCAAAAGTGCAGCTATTCCTTCACCTGTTAGTTCCTCTAAGACAACACGCGGTTTTAAATATAAATTTGGATATGTTCGTTGTGACTTTCAGCTGACCAATTTGACAGCCAGATTCCTCCCCAAGTTCACACCCACGTAATTTAGCAACCAACTTGGAAATGGCCACTACAGCAAATCGCCTTGATTGGGTACATAAGATTGGGTCAAAACCTTCTTCTAAAAGGATCTGAGGAACTTGAGAGCTTTTACCATGAGTCACTGATCTGAAGATTCCTTGAATTCTCATATCATTGAGTCGTGCGGGTATCATTGTCTTTGCATCATTGTCTTTAAAGGAACCCCTCAGTATCAGCTATAAAGAATGAATGGCATCCATCTCAACATCCTCCCAAGGTAAACTTATCTTTTTTACCACTTTAAGAAATGCCTTAAATAAAGATCAAAGATGCATTTTCCTGCCATCATCAGTAATTGCAATTAGAACTTGATCAATCCTCCCCTTTTCAGTATGCTTCAAGTTGACACTGAAATTTGAACCAGAAGACTGTGGATCCACCTTTCCAATTAAAACATCATTGCTATAAAGGCATGCCGAAGGAGTCTATTATCATCAAGCTTATCCACTCTAAGCTTTGTTGTGTTAGGCTCACCAAAATATATTTCTATAATGCCCCTTTTCATAATAAACTTGAAAGGATTTTTACTCGTCTTAGATTTTTCAACCTATTTATATATGCAGACTCCTTTATTTTTCACAATAAAAAGGGGTTTCGAAAGCATTCTTGCATCAGAGAAACTACGGATCTCACTTTGCATATCATCCTTTTTAATTTCAACCAACGGTCTTGGCGTGATCTTCTTCAATCTCAAAAGATCACCCGGATCCCATATGCCAAAATAATTTTAAACTTGAATCAAAAAATCTATATGCTCTATGTTGAAAGTTTGTAATGTCCCCAAATTGGGACAATGATGAAAAAGGAGGTTTTTCCAACAAACCCCAAACAAAACTGAATTCTGAAAATTTAAAACCAGCCAACCGTAGAGCTGAATATGCATCACCAAACTGAAAATCACACACCTCCAAATGTTCAAAAATAAATATAAAAAGACCTTGTGAAATTTAGCCCACAACGACTTGCACTAAAAGAGGAAAGGGAGCTGAATTGATGTGTTTATCCCTCTAAACTGCCAACACCCCAAAGCTGATTTTAATATCCACTCCCTGTCACCAAATCCACTCCAACAAACTCTCTAAAACTGAAGATAAATTGTAGACAAATTCCAACATGCATATTATGTCAAAATTGGCCAATGTTAGGGCCTAAAACATGATCAAATTTTCCCACAACCAAGTCGCCATATATAGGAATAAATATCATGTAATAACTCCAAAATTCAGACTTGTATTCATGCCAAACCCTGCTGGAAAAATATTATAAAATTCACAAATATTAAGAATAATTAATGGCCTCTTGTTTAGGGCCAAACAAGGTACCCTAAACTCTTGCACACCCCTCACAAGTGAATCGCCCCACTCAGAAATAAGCGCAAAATTTTTAGAATGATACCCTAGCCTTTCCCTTTCAAATTCCTTCAAACGCTTATCATTGCTTGCCACAAAAATCAAAAATAATATAACAATTTGTACCTTGTTATACAGAGTCTAAAAACCGTCTGAATATGCTCAATTTCTTCCCCAACTGATTCACCCTGCCTCAAAAAAATATAAGAAATAAATCAGATTAGTTTACTCATCAAAAATCTTCAAAATAGCCTCCAAATGACTCCTAGGGCAAGTCACCCAAGCTGGAAAATAGTATAAAATATTTGCAATATTTTATATTCCGCAAACACTCCAAATCAACCTCAAAATCCTCAAGATCTGCCCTCCAATCAAGTCGCCATAGCTGGAAAATTAAATAGAATGTTATGCAACCCTCCTTGGCTCCAACAACCCCTCCAAGTGGCTCGTCCAACTCTCTAGACAAGTCGCCCCACCTTGGAATGATCTTCCGTACCATGAACAAGCTCTCAAAATAATTTGCCACTCTCCAAAACTTGTAAAATTATCAAAACCAACTTCCGATAGAGTTTGCAATATTTTCTCAATAAAAATGGTGTTTAAAAACACCTTTTGTAGATCCACTTGCATGTACACATGCAATTTTGAAGCTCACTTACAACTCTTGAATAGAGAATGGAGTTTTTCATCCCCAACCTTTGACAATTCTTGAAGGTTTTCGTCATCAAGATGTGGTAATCAAGCTTGACATGCTTGATCAAAATTTCCGAATCAAAATTCAACATAACATTCACAAGATTCCTTCTTTGCTTTTATAACCAACCTCCAAGGGTGGCGTCCAAGTTGGAGGTTGTATCCTTTCAAAACATAAGCACTTTATCTTTTTAAAACCCACATTTTTTAGGGTTTAAGCTCCCATGACCCCAACTTAAATGAACATAAGATAAACAGTACATTTTTGCAAACTCAATTGAAAATTAGAACACTCAAGTACTTTTTTACCCTTTTGTTCATAGATTAGCCCTCCCTCCATGTTCTTTTTTCTTCCTTCCCTTAGCTTTGTGGGAACAACCAAGCTAAGGACTCCAAAAGCAAACTATGCCAAAAAGGGGACCATTACAATCTTCCCCACCCAAAATTGCTTGTCCTCAAGCAATTGCAAAAGCCATGGGGCTGTCCCCACATACTTCATAATGCATCATTTCATTGAAATGACTTCCCATTGTAAAGAATCTTTAAATTGAACTCCCCATTTGCAAAACACATACCTTGTGGGCTGCCCCCATATGTTCAAGATGTCATAATCATCTCCCAAGAATTCTTCATAACCCGAAAGGACTAAGACATGACATACTTGATTGCTTTTGATGTAGCATCCCAAAGTGAATGATGTGCCTTCATAAAAAATATTCACAATTCTGAAATTAATCATTAAGGTCTCTTCATCCAACATACCTTGAATGATAAAAGTGCATAGGCACAACCTTTCTTGAGTGTGTCTTCTACCACTCCCTTTATGCATAGGAAAGATATAATTTTGATCAAACAAAAGCCTATGCCAACTCTCAACATGGAATTGTACCTTCCCAATTGGATTAAACTAAAAGTATGCTTTCTCATACGCATTTCCAAATTGTACCCTTGTCTGGATTTTACCACAAAAATCAGATTTTTGGCCTCTTATATACTGCTGTAATTGATCCTTAAAATCAGGTTTTACTATGTGATCATTTTCAGAATGCATCTTAGCACCAAATTTCCCCAATGTAGGCTGTAATATGACAAAAAAATGCCAATTTTGCCCGTCTTCATGTGGCTGAACTTGTTTTTCTAACTCAGGAAATTTGAAACAAAAAATTTCAGACTTCTTACCCTTTTTTTCCATTCTTTGGCTGCCATGTGTAAGATAAATGGTTTTTGATGCCCCCAATGTTCCGTAGGTGATCCCAGCCATGTTTATCTTTTTTTTGCAAGAAGGACCTCCCTTTCTTGTCATTTGGACCCTTTGAACAGCTGCTAATCACTTTCATCCTTTCAAATTTTAGGGGGTGTCCTCTTTTCCTTAAAACATCGCTACTTCCCCTTTTGCAAGGAGGAGTAGGGTGCTGCCCCAAACATGTTTTGGGTAGCCCTTGGCAATCTATTCTCTCCCCATCCTTTTTAATAAAAATATGACAACAATGGGAATTTGCAATGCTTACCAAATGCTTTCTAGAAGGCTCCAAATTTGGATGAAGGGGCTGCGTTTTATGTCTAGGGACATTTCCACTCTCCTCATGCTCATGATACACCCTCCCAACATTTTAATGGCCTTAGAAGAAGGGGCCTCTCCATCACTCAAACCATGCAAAACAGCCTCCTTGCCGGCTATCTTCAATTTGAGTTCCATGGTTTGGTAGTTTTGTGTATATTCACCGAGTGTAACCATTGAATACCAAGGGCCATATTAGTCTCCCCTATGCCCACCACATAAAAATCATCCTCAACCCATGTTTTTCCAAAGTGAGGCTAAGCTTTGGAATCTTGGTTGTACAAGGGATGGTGAATCCATCCGTTACTGTGACCCTAAAACTCCACTGATTGTAATCCACATGATGTTACCAATCCTCTATAAATGAAATTGTGAATTGCCCCACTATCAATAAGTATGGTAATATGTGTGCCCTTCAATGATCCCTTAACTCAAAAGGGATAATATCTAGAAGCCCCTGAAAGTGCTGCCAAGGTGCCACTCAACTCCTCTTCTCCTTCGATCTCCAAAGTGTTCCCCTCATAGTTGGCTGTCCCAACTTCCTCCTCATTTTCCTCATTGGAAAGCACCTCCATGTAGTGAACCTATCCCTTGCCACAACAATTGTGACCTTTCTCCCAAGGGTCCTTGCATGTGAAGCAAAGACCTTTCCTCCTTAGCTCATTCCTCACATCAAAACTACTGCATGGTAGCTCCTTCTGCTGCCCCAAACCTGTTTGGTTTGGTCTAATCAAAGGACCCACATGATTGGCCTTAGATGGTCCTGAAAAGCTACTCTTGGGCTGCCCCAAATCGCCATCTCTTTGCTGCCCAATAGGTGGAAAAAAGGTACTCTTTGGTTGTCCCAAAGGTGGAAATCTGCCCCTTGGAGTAGAAGACTCCAAATCGTAGGCCTTCTGAGTGGCTTCTCTTAGTGAAGGTGGATCAAAAGCCTTGACCAATCCCCTCAAGGAGTCAACCAAGCCCTCTGTGAATAGTACCACCAATCTCCTATCTGAAATATCAATCACCATGACTGAAAGTTTTTGAAACTCTGCAATGTAATCGTCCACTAAAGCCCTCTCCCTCGATTGTGCTAAATCACGAAAGTGAAGCTCAATATCCGCTCTATCGAACCTCTCAATCAACCTCTTGTTGAACTCCTCATAGGAGTGTATGTGTTGATACCCCTGTGTGATCAAACCATGATACCACCCATCGTGCGCTGCTCCTAAATGTAAGGTGGTGAACTGAATGGCCTCTCCCTCTACCATAGGTCAAAGCGAAAAGAAGGTATCCACCTTTTGAATCCATGCCCTAGCCGAGCTCCTCTATGACCCATCAAATGTAGAGAGAACTTCCCCAATGCATGCTGGAGATCTCCCTAGCTGCTCCTCTGACCAATCCTGGGCCCACTCTGTCCCTGTTTCCAAGCTGAAAACTCGAAAAATGTCATAGCCTCCCTGTCACAGATAAGATGACATACTCATCCATCTCTCTAACTCCTTGCGAGCACTGAGTAACCCCTCCCTCACTAGTGCAGGCTCCTCCCTCTGAACGAATGTAGGTTGTGTGGGCCTACGTGTGGATGCCTCGTTCCCCAAAGGGGGTGGTGCATCTGGCCTACTCCCTGAGGCACCGTTATCTCCATTGAGTGGCTTCAAGACACCCATCTTGTTGAGGGAACGAAGAAACCCCTCCGTCACTGTTGTCATCCTTTCGAGTTTGGGAATACTTCTCAAACCTCTCCTCGACCAACCTATCTCTCCTCTCACTCTCTGTCTCTTGGTGCTCCATGTCACCCATAGCTCGATCCTGCTTAGGTGAACCAACTGGTGGAAGCCCTGCTTCCCTCCTGCTATTCCTCAAATAATACTTAACCTCTTTGTTGCCACTCAAGTATCAATACCTTCACCCCACAAAATAGCCAAGATATGGCTCTGATACCACTGTAATGTCTCCAAATTGGGACAATGATGAAAAATGAGGGTTTTCCAATAAACCCTTAACAAACCCCAAACAAAATTGAATTCTAAAAATTTAAAACCAGCCAACCCTAGAGCTGAACATGCATCACCAAACTGAAAATCTCACACCTCCAAATTGTTGGGCCCCTCATTTCAATATGTAAGGATTCACGCTAGCACGATAAACACATTGGCGCGAGGCATCATTGTCAGTGATGATGACATGTTGGGATCTTGGTGCCAGCTGGAGGAATTAGTGCACACCTTGCACCAGCTAGCAGGGGACTAACCAATTCCAGGATTCCCAAAGCATCTTCCAAGTTGGGCGATACGTGGCAACTCAACGCGAAGGACGCGAGGTGATGGAGCTGGCAGAAATGATTACTAAGGCTCCAGCTCAGCACCCAATGTGCGCTCTTCACCCTGGCAGAGACATTCTTGTAGAGATATAAAAGGAGCTCGAACCAGTGAAGTAGATGACGCAAAAATGATGCAACGAAGCTCTGGCAATTTGAGAATGCTCTATAATGGCCGCCAATAGAATTAGAAGTAACTTGGACGCCATGAAGGCTCCGTTTGTGTACGCCCAAGCTCACCTGTGAGCCTTTGGGCCATTACGTAGTATAAATTTAAACATGTTTCCTGTTATGAACTCTGTATTCTTTAAAGCTTGGATTAATGGCGATGAATGTTTAAAGTAAACATGATGTTTCTAGTCTGTGTCCTTTGCATTGATATTTGAATGCAATATTAATTGTAATGTTATGATTTCCATGTGTTGATGTTAAGAGATGCTTATACATGCTTCTGGTTGCACCGTTAATGGCATCCCCGTAAATATTGATGATGTCACCCATACTTAAAGGAAAAGACTAAGTGTAGAGAGGGTCATGCGCTGAGTGCTCCTACCCTTGCTAAGCTTAGCAAAGGCTTGCGCCTTTATGATTAGGAATAATCCACCAAATAGGCTTGCACATACAAACCACTAAGCATGGTCCATGAAAGGCTTGCGCCAATAAATATACTTAAGGCCTTCTTCCAAATGACTAAGTCCCATAAGTGAAATCTTGCGCCATGGCACAACTAGCCCAATGCGGGCCCCAGTTCCTTCTTCGTTGCACTTCGGGTGAGCGCATAAGGTCTATGCCTTATGTGAATGGATGCTGGTGCAGCCGAGTGTAAAATGTTGAATGCAGAAAGACAATCCCATGTTTGCACCTGAGTGTAATGAGTCCAGAACCGACTAAGACACCTTGTGCCCCTGACTTTTCTACAACATTGTGGTTCCGTTGCCAGGACCCGTGTTGAATTTTGTTGTTGCAATGGTGCGACAGAACAATGTATTGACTCTCCCTCGAAAACATCGAGCACTGGTTGCAACAGGTGGAAGATAGCTTTGCATTGAAGCGTCCAACCTGCAAAGGGTAAAAGCCAAGAAAGTGGGTTCGGCACAACCTATATGATTCTCTGTACGAGGCCTTTTTCTACAAGTTGCCTGAGCATATGTACCGGTGGTTGACTGCATATGCAACCCACATAAGGAGTTATGGACAACGATACGAGTGGACAAAGGTGCGCCTAGAGAGGCTTGAGACTCTAGATGCCACTTAGACTAGAGCAGTAGACAAATGGTGGCAAGGAGCGTTGAACAGTTACATGCTTGAGTTCGCAATTTCAACATACTCGTGCCCTGAGGAAGTAAAGTATCAATTTTTACGCGAACCTAGAGGCAAGTTTGTGAAGGAATTCAGCGCAGAGCTTAAAAAACTAATGGTGGATTATGGGTTTGAAACTTTGGGGATGGAAGGCTAAAGTCCTTTCACGTATGAGCAGTGCAAAGGGGGAAAAGGGGATGTGTAGGTGAAGTGCAAAGGAAGGGGACGAGCAGATTGACACCTAAGAGCTTAGAAGACAAACCTATAACAAGAGATGGCGCAGGCTGATGGAAGATCTGGAACCTGGAAGTGCCGAGAGAACCCGTAGCGAGCGGGAAGGGCATGGGAAAAGGTCTCTTGAAATACAGCAACACGAGGAAGAGAGATATGGTGAAGCGATGGATTGAGCTCAGTATTTGACAGGGATGGAATCCACTAGGTTCCTACAAGACTTGGTGACTGAAGATACGCTTGATGTGCCTACCCCCTTTGAACCTGTGGCGCATGCTCATGCGTTGGATCCCCCACTTGAAGAAAGTATAGAAGTGATAATTGACCCTGTTGTCGACATAGATTTTAGATGTTTTACGGACTTGGAGTGTAATTTTGTGATTGAATAAATTATTCCATACAAGGAGGTGAGCGCAACTACCTCTAAACAAGTAGGCGCTAGCTCGCCACAACAGAACTTGAGCGCAAGCATCCCAGCTTAGCGAATGTCAGCAACACAAAGTGGGCAACAACCCACAGGAAGTGGTTCAGCACCATAAGTAGTACAGCGCCATCATCATCAACAACGCCAGCAATAACGATGGGACCAGCGCCTAACACAGTGGCTGGAGGCGTTGGAGGGCTGCCACCAAGGCAGACGCCGAGGGGACAAGCACCTCAGATCCCAGCTGCCCCCCCACAACAAATCTATTACGAAGTGACCATGCACTTCCCAGAGTATCGCGGTGTGAAAAATGCCGCAGAACATGTGCTGAAGTGTGAACTACAGTGGCGTGCTCAAGGCATAACCCAATCAAAGTGCAAGGCAACCCAGTTCACGACCAGTTTGCTTGATCACGCCCATACCTGGTATAGGAAATTTGACCCTAACTAGGCTATGGTTGACTATGACACCCTAAAGGAGGCAATCCTGAAGGAATTTGACATTCTAGAATTTGAACAGCAGAGAATCGCCACGCTGAAAGAGATAACCCAAGGACTCTCAGAAAGCGTGCGCTTGTATGATGCAAGGTTCAAGACTCTCCTTTCGAAGCTGCCATATGATATTCACCCTTCCCAACATGCGCAGTGATTCATTGGAGGGTTGCTAGTGTCGTTTTGAAGAGTGCTTTCCATGAAGACTTTTACAGACCCTCGCGAAGCGCTTGAAGCCGCACTCAAAGCCGAGGCAATTGGAAGCGCAAATATCAAGATCAGCCCATTTATGGATGCACAGATTGCATCTATGGCCTCCCAACTCCAAAAGCTTATCGCTAGTTAATCACAAGACGCTCGAAGTGGATTGTGGTGCACTGACTGCAAAGCAGAAGGCCATAACAGGAATAACTGTCCAAAAAGGAATGTGTGCACCCTACTCCTAAACTACGAAGTTTGTAGAGAGGCGCATAATGTTCGCAACTACCCATTGTTGCAATGTGCCAGTCAGGTCAACACAACCATTTATTGTCAGTTGTGCGATGCCTACACCCGTACCACTGCTCACTGTTGGGTGATTGAAGAGATGCACGAGAACATGGAAAGAGGTGCAAGGCAGGGCACTGTGGCAATCGGAGGGCAGGGTAACCAAGGAAATAAAGGCTATAGTCAACAAAACACAGGTTTTGGGATGCAACGAGGCGCCAGAGGGCGAGGTGGAGAACGCGGTGGTGGAAGGTTCCCACCCCGCTCATGCTACAAGTGTGGCTCGACAGAGCATTATCAGCGCAACTGCCCTACACATCCCACATGTGGGTATTGTTGAGGATCCCATAAGGTGAGGAATGCCCTGACCTGTACAAGAAGTTAACCCAAGGTAGGCCTGACACAGACAAGGATGCAGGGATGATCAGGCGCAAGCCAAAAATGGAGAAGTGGACTTCGAAGGCGCAACTAAACCACACAGAGACAATCAAAGTGCAGGCAACTACTCACAGTGGATTCACCACTCAACCACCAGTTGCACCAATACCTAAGTTGCGCTTAGAATATGGGGATAAGGGTCGCACTGAGCGCATAACGCACCCTGAACCCAAAGTTGCGCCATACCCAAACCCAATGTGCCAAAAAGATGTATTGTAGTAGGCTGAGTGTCATCCAAAACTTGCAAGGGGAGCTCCAATTAGCGCGAGACCTTGAAGCGCAAGCTGCCGCCTCTCAAAAGAAGCAGGACAACCAAGAAGTTGAGATACAAGAGTTGACAGAGACCCTACGCCTCCTGCAAACAGAGGGAATGTTGCCCCTATTAAAGAACTTGTTCTTGGAGCATGCAGGTCAAAAGCTAGTAGAAGTCGTTGTGCCACACATGGCGAGGGCAAGAGAAGTTCAGCATACACAGAATGCAAATTACGACCAAGAACTCGTGGATGCCACTATTGAAGGATGGTCTATTTGTGAGGTCCTTGTAGACACAGGCACCGAGGTCAACATCTTGACCAAGAACGCCTAGGAGAAAATGGGTAGACCAGCCTTGAGGCCTTGCCCTCATGTATTTTTCATGGCCAACAAAACCCGGGTGCAGGTTATCAGAATTCTAAAGAGCGAAGTTGTAGACATCATGGGCGTCGAATTCCGCACTGACTTTGAGGTAATCGAGTTGGCAGAACAAGACAACTACCCGGCGCTTCTAGGAAGGCCATGGTGCTACGCAAACAACGTAGATATGCGCTTCAAGAGGCACTACATGACATTTGAAAATGGAAAGGAGAGGGTAGTTATACCCCTCACAAGACCAAAGACCCCCCTATGTTGAAAGTTTGGACCTCGAGGATGAGATCAACCACATATACAACATCACGATGCAAGGCGCTGAGACACTAAACCCTGATGATCAAGGAGTCCTCTCCTGGGAAGATGGACAATCAGCATTGGACACCACCGACATTGCTTACGACTGTTGGGTCGAGGAAGCGTATGAGACCATTGGTCGAAGGTGCCATTTAGTGCACGCAAAGGCGCCAAAAGCAGTAAAGACAGGCTGGGTCCAGATTGATCGCACTTCAAAAAGATGGGTCCTTTTGCACCAAGAAGGGAAAGAGAGTATTTTGCCTAAGGTAAACTTGTGGCGCTCCCAAGATATGAAGGGAGCAATCCAATGGAAGAGTATGTTTGCAACCTCGAATCATGCATCCCAAAAGAGGTAGATAGAATGGGCGCACTAGTGTATAAATTGAAGAGCATTGTCGCTCGTTGGTGGACAATGCAAAGGGCTAGCTTGCTGACTTGGCACGCTGTGAAAGCAACCAACTGCACTAGATTCGGGTAGAGCAACGAGGACCTGGACATCTCTGCCTACTCTGGCAACTCTGACCATGTGGCGCATATGCGCCTTTGCAAAGAAACATGGACTGTCTACGGCGAAAACGCCCCAAGGAATCTATGGGCACATGCATTTTATAGGAACTTGAAGACATGGGCACGAGCTTGGTATGTTATCAACAAGACGCGCCACGAGATAGACAATTGGGATGCACTTAAGGAGCGGTTTGTTCACACCTCCTTTTCTTCGCAAAACCTTGAACTGATTGAGCCACTACAAGTAGTTCGAAGGTAAGTATTTGAAGACACTGCGATATTGGAGGAGCGCCTTAAAGACATGTTCAGTGAAAAGGGGTTGGTGCTCCCAACTTTATTTGAAGAGCAAATCCTCAACAGTGACTCTAGTGATGAGGATGATGAGACATGGAAGGCACGCAACTGGACAAATCTGACAGGGAAGAAGTTAGTGCGCCTAGTTGAGGATAGCATCCCAAAAGAAGACCCTACCCACCTTTGAATAGAAACAACTAAGGGCAGTAGGCAAGTTGAGGATTCGCATCAGGGGAAGAATGAACCCTACCACGCGCCGCTAAAAACTACCAAGGTAGATATCAGCTCAGAAGGAGAACCAAATATTGCTACTCTGAACGCCTATTGGTCTAACAAGGAGTTGGTGTGCATTGTGGACCCCCTGAAAGAATTCCAAGACTTGTTCCCTAGGAACTATAGAGACATGAAGGGCACACACCCATCTCTTGGAAAGATGAGCATCAAGCTAGTCGACGGCGTGAGACCTATCAAGAGACCTTACAAGATGAACCCGAACCTTCGTGCCAAGGTCAAAACAGAGATTGATGGTATGCTAGCCACAGGCATCATCTACCCTGTGCAAGAATATGAATGGGTGAGCCCCATGGTCATTAGCATCAAGAAGGACGGGCGCATCCGGATTTGCGTCGATTATAGATTGTTGAACGCCGCCTACATAACCGACCCATTTCTGACATCGTTCACTAACGAAGTCTTGGATGGCATCGCAAGTTGCGAGATATACACTTTCACTGATGGGTTATCAGGATACCATCAAGTCCATATCGAGGAGGACGAGCCCAAAAGTACCTTTGCGACAAAATGGGGTTGTTTCACATACAACGTGATGCCCTTTGGACTTAAGAATGCGCCAGCCGTATTCTCCTGAGTGGTAATCACTACTTTTAAAGACTTCATTCACAAGTTCCTCCAAGTGTACTTAGGAGATTGGACTGTGTATGGGCTAGTGAAGGATCATTATGAAAACTTGCCCCTGATGTTTGAGAGGTGTAGGCAGTTGCAAATATCTTTGAACCTCAAGTAGTGTGTTTTCGCAGCACCATCTGGCACTTTGCTCGAGCACATCATCTATAAGGATGGTCTACTCATTGATCCGGCAAAGATTGCCATCATCTTTCAGCTCTAGACCCCTTCAACACAAAAAGACGTTTGCGCCTTTCTTGGACATTGTGGTTACTATAGGAAGTTCATAAGGAACTATGCCAAAATTGTAGCGCCGCTAGAAGAGCTCTTGCGAAAGAATGATCCATTCCATTGAGGCGCGGTGCAGGAAGATGCATTTGAGACCCTAAAGCTCAAATTGGCAAGCGCACCGATCTTGCAATTTCTCGATTGGACGACTCCCTTCTATGTCCATGTCAATGCATCTAGTACTGCGATCGGCGCCATTCTAGCACAACTAGGGGAAGGCAAAATGGACCATCCCATTTCTTTCGCAAGCAGAACACTGACCAAGGCAAAACAAAACTACACCACAACTGAGCGCAAGGCGCTTGCCATGGTCTACGCTCTATAGAAGTTCTGGCAATTTTTATTGGTGACTCCTTTCATCTTCTTCACTAATCATGAGACACTTAAGTACATGGTGAACAAGCCCGTTCTCCACGGGTGCATTTGTAGATGGATAGTCTTGTTTCTGTTGTAGTAAATCCTGGAAAACAAAACTCGGGCCCAAACCATCTGTCTCGCATCAACTCTGACGATGTGGTAGCGCCTACTGAAGATGATATGCCTAACATGCAACTTTACAAGGTTCAGTGCGTCCCGGAAGATATGGCGGAGATTGCCGCATTTCTAACATCTAGGTCTACACCCCAGACTATGACAACCAAAAAGAAGAAGCAACTCGCAGTTCGCACCGCCCCCTTTCAGCTCATTGGCAGGGAACTGTACAAATTGAGCCACGATGAGGTTCTGCGCTGATGTGTCCTAGAGCACGAACAGGACTCAGTCTTGCAAGAGACACAGGAAGGGATTGTTGGAAGCCATTGCGTTGGAGATGCTATGGCGTGCAAGGTACTGCAATCAAGTTTGTGGTGGCCTACTCTGTTATAAGATGCAAAAGATTGCGCCAAAGCATGTGACATCTACTAGCGTATGGGAAAGCCAAACCACTGAGATGAGATGCCTCTCATCCCCATCCTTGCCCAGGTGCCATTTAAGAAATGGGCCATTGACTTTGTTGGGCCTATTACTCCCACTGCAACGCGAACAGGCACATGATACATTCTGCTAGCCACAGATTACTTCACCAAGTGAGTTGAGACAGTGTCGACCAAAGATTACACAACCTCCACAGCAACAAGGTTTATTTGGGAGGACATCATTAGTCGCTATGGGTGCCCGCTTAGTTTGACTAGCGACTGAGGCACGCACTTCATCTACGAAACCATGCAGATTCTTCTCACTAAATACATGGTGGCGCACCATAAGACAACATTGTATCATCCCCAAAGGAATGGCACTGCTAAGGCATTCAATAAGATATTGGGAACATACCTCACAAAGATATGCGACGTTGGTCGTAAAGATTGGGATGATTGTGTGTCAGCAGTATTATAGGCCTATCGCACTACATATAAGCCCCTGAACATGGCTACACCATTTCAACTGGTGTTTGGCATAGAGGCAGTTTTACCGATGGAATTCATAGTGCCCTCATTGTGCATTGCGCATATTAGTCGTTTGGATGACCAAGAGTCATTGAGCGCGTGACTGGAAGACTTGGAGCGCTTGGACAAGACCCGTGCCCGAGCAAGATGGAGCCAGTAGATAGAAAAGGCGCGCCAAAAGCTATGGCATGATATGAATATCAAGCGCAAGGTACTTACTGAAGGAGCATTGGTCTTGCTATATGACTCCAAGTACCTCAAGCACCCAGGCAAGCTGCAGATTAGGTGGATGGGACCTTATGTCATCCACAGTATATTGGAGACTGGTGCATGTAAGTTGCGCACGTTGATGGGTGAAATGCTCCCTGGGCATTTCAACGGCAATAGACTAAAGCCCTATTGTCAATAGGATAGCACTTGCGCCATCAAATACCGACTTTCTGGTCACAAGTCGATTGTGTTGTGTTGACCAAAATAAAATTTGGCGCAAGCCAAATCTTTGCTTATGTTTGATTCATTTGTGTTAAGTGCATAAGCATAGTGCTTTCGGGGCCGCAAAAGAGCTCTTTTGGCACTTACACGCATAAATCCAATTGAGTGAGTCGAGCACGGATGCTCTCTAAAACACCTGAGGTCAATCACCTAAGTTTCTAGGTGCGTGGGGTTTGCCAGATTTAGATATATGTGAGGACAAGTTGACAAAAGGAGGCGCACAAGATGCTAGTGCGCCAGAAACCAAGTAGAGAGAATGAAGCGCTGGAGGACCAACGCAAGGATTTGTATAGGGTAGGGGCAGGCCAAAGCAAGAACAGACGAAAGCACAATGGAATCGACCAAGACAAAGAGGCGTGCTTGAAAGGAAGCACAACACTAAGAGGAGATGGAACCAAGGAGGCTGAATTGCGCGCATGTGAAGCGCTACACCTAGGTTGCCATAAGAAAGGCGAAGGTTGCGCCAAGGTGAACGAAGCTCAAAAGATAAATCGTCGAGATAGCTAGCACCCATCCAACGGTTGGCAGGAAGTGACCGTTTGAATCACCTGTCACTTCACCGAATACACCATTAAGAAAATTTAAAGCAATGGTGATGGAGGCACAAAGATTCGCAATAAATGCAAATGTGGCGGTGGATTTCATGGGTTTAGCAGATTTCAATAAATCCATGCATCGTCACGCCATTACTCACTAGCCATTAATGGGGTAGCTGAAATTAAGGTATAAAGAGGCGAACGACACACTGGACTAGGTTACAAACCTTGTGCGAATTCAATCCTGAACAAAGCCGAACTAGAAAAATGCTACCGCAAGTGAAAAACTGAGCATCCACAACCCCAAGCAAGAACGGTTGAACTAGGACAGAGATTGCGTTCCGTTTGAAATTGATTAGGAGACAAGTGGAGAGAGAATTGAGAGAGAACCAGGTAGTATGAATTCTGCTAGACAATGAGGCCGCCATTAATGGCGAACAAAGCTCAAGAGCCGAAGTAGCAGTGGTAGACCCCGCGACTATGAGGAAGCACAAAGCAACATTACAAGTTTCAAAACGATCAACAGACCGTGCTTTAACAATAGCCGGTTCAGAATGGGCAAGAAACGATTAAGTTCAGGGCCACCGCAGGCGCAAAAGGATGCCAAGAAGGCACGGACAGTAAAGGAAGCAGACGCTATGAAGAAAGAGGCGCAACTGGTAGAAGGCTTCAGCGTAGCGGCAATTGACCCAAAAGCAAGTGCAAAGCTTGCGTATAGAGAGATGCAGTTCCCCCCTGAGGTCATAGTGGGGGAGACATGGGTATCATTCGCACACATGCAGATTGAAGAAGTACAACCATCAGACGCCAAGCAACGCGCAAGAACTCAACCAGGATTGGATGGTTGATACAGGGGGGAAGACCAAGGCAGGCATAACACTATTTGTTGTCTCCATCCGAGACAAGTTGGCAACGACAGGCACGACCCAATTATATGAGTTGCCAAGCTTTGGCAAACAAAAGGAATTGGTGCAATTCCTCCTCTCGCGCGTCCATGGTGACAGATTTTATTTCGCAGTGAGGCACATGCGAATATCGATGTGTCTCATCATCAGAATCACAGAGATCCCAAGCGCAAGAGCTAATATCTGCCAGATGATGGAGGATGATGTGGAGGTGGAAAGGGTTGCAAAACTCCTAGGCTACTACAAGGCAGGGTTCACATTCCCTATTAAGGGCATTCAAGACCCTGGCACGAGGGCATCGATGCGCCTTGTTAGCTCCAAGCTATACCCTAGCAAACGGTGGTCTGATATCAACAAGACCTACTTGTGTGTCGCCCATCACATGGCGTAAGGGGTAAAGTTCAATATCGCAAAATTTATTGTTGAGGAGATTGTGAAGAATGCATTGGAGTGCCACAAGGCACGTGAGACCTTTAGATGGGGGTCCATGTTGATATTGATTGTGATGGAGGAGATCGGCATGCCCGATGGCAACGATGACAACCTTTGGGTGTTCCCACCCCATAATGACTCCTCGACGCTGAAGTACCAAGACTTCATCTGCCCACCTAGCTTCTCCCAAAAATACAAGACAAGAGTACAGGGGTAATGCGACCAATATATCGAGGCATTCGGGATTGAATGGCACATCCCACAAGAACTCCCCCAGCATATGATAGGAATGGCGACCTTCGTCGTCATGCAACACTTTTGTGTAGTGCACCTGGCACTCACAGACGGGAACCTATCCGGTTGGCTCAAACTGCCTTATGCATTTTTCGCTAAATTTTTCATAGCGGCGCTAAGGAGGATTCCCAATGCGCACTAGTTGGATATCTCGGTGAAGGTTGTGGATCGAGAAAGGAGCAGGTTGAGACGTCAGTATGTGCGCCCCGAAGAAAAGGCCACCAAGGACGAGGAGGATGACTCCAACAAGATGGATCTCCATCCCCTCCAAAGGGAAATTATAACCAAGCGCATCTTCAATCTATATTACAAGATGAAGACGCGCAAGAAGGGCGCCGTTGTGGAAAAAGATGATCACCCCCTCTTGATAGGTGATAAAGGGAAGCTAGTGCCAAAGACGTAGGAGAAGACCCCGTAGAAGAAGCGGGAAGAAGCACTTGAGGAAATTGAGGAGTGCATCAGATTGAGGATTGCCTCCGATGAACAAGCTACACCTCCAACTCCCAAGAAGCGCATAACCTTCACACCAGAGACTGCTTCCTCCAGCAAGAAGCAGAAAAAAAGAAGTCTAAGGGACTAGTTGTCCTCCCGACAATAGCTCTGGCAGAAATGGAGAAGGAAGAGACCCTCGCGACCGAGATGGAAGAAGAGACTAAGGAAGAAGAAAGCGCAAGAACATATATCTTGCAAGAAGAGGAAGAGGAGCCAACCACCAAGGATGTGCAGGAGGCCCTCCAAAGCGGCACAACCACCGCGCTTGAAGAAGAGGAGCTGGTGAGCTCCTCATCCAACGAAGAACCCTCCACACCACCTCCGCAAACAAAAGAGGAGAAAAGAAGGGTGTGGAAGAAAATGGGTTTAAGTGATGCGAACATTGAGAAGGCATTGGCACTTGAATAAAAGTGCAGACTAGCCCAGGAATAAGCAGAGGCCGAGAAGAGAAGGGTGTGGAAGAAAATGGGCCATAATGAGGAAGAAATTGAAATGGTGTTGGCGCTTGAAAAGAAGCACAGACGTGCAAAGGAAAAGTAAGCAGCCAAGATAGAGAAGGCCAAGAAGGTTCCCTCAAGCGTGAGACAAGCCATCGAAGCAGCCAAGAAAGCGCCCAGTGCCCCTACCAGCCAGGCAGAAAAACTGCACAAGAGGTGCGTCTAGGTAGTGAAGGGGAGCCTCAAGAAAAAGAAGGCGCATCTTGGAAAAACAAAAAGAGACTGCAGATGAACTCCAATAGGAACAAGGCGACATTGGCACCGAGGGAATAAACCTGGAGATCAACATTGAGAAACCCCAGGAGGAAGAAGCGGACGAAGGGGAAAAGTACGAGGAAGAACCCCTTAAAGAACAAGATGAGTCCTCTGAGGAAAGCGTCGAAGAAAGCGGTGGCCCCAGTGAAGAGGAGGAAGAACAAACAGAGGTGGTCATCGTTGAGAAGGACGACGTAGAACTGAGCATAAGGGAAAGGGCATAGAAGGGATTGCAAGACGAGGACCTATACATGTTTGACACCATGCCCCCCTAAGCCGCCACTACTAGGACGCACAAACAACTCGCATTTGCATTTGATCATTACATGGATGAGCCTCACTTCGAGGCCCCTAAAGCGGCTATTTTGGGCACAAAAGACCCTGAGGAAGGGCATGACTCCCTCATCATAAACCCTTGCGCCATGAACCCAGTAGGATCTGCAAAGGTGCTTATCAAGATGGCCACCGAGGTTGCGCACCACAATATTATTAATGATGGCAGGGCAAGAAAATGGAAGAAACTCTGCAAAGAAGTCGAAGATGAAGTGCAGGCCACAAAATTCAAGCTGCAACAGCTATATGAGCGCATAAAGACGGTCGAACCATCCCTCTTGGTCGGCGTCGATACTTCAAACCTCTCGGAGGTTAATAAGATCTGTGTGCTAGTGGAGTAGATGCTCCCAAGGATGAAACCCGAGTCGGCACAAGAAGAAGATCCCTGCGTCTTGCTACAGAAGGAGCTTGCTACTAAGCTCAAAGAGGTAGAAGACCTCTTTGTGAAACTACAAGAGGGCACAGATGCAGTCGATGCCATCTTCTTGAGCTTCTGAAACCAAGCATCAATCATAGACGCGTGCCTCAAGCAGGCAAAGGAGGAGAAGGAGAAGTTGATGGCGCAAGTGTACTCTGCGAGCAGGTCAGAGCACGCGCAAATCATGGGGAGTGTTAATGCGCTAAGCACCCAGATAAAGGACCAAGAACAGAACCTGGAAGCACTCTTCCGCACTTTACAAACTAAGGCCTATGAGCAAGGAGCAATCCTGGATGGGGGTGTGACAAAGGCTAAGGCAAATCTAGAGGCCTTCAAGATGGAACTGGACAAGACCGACATGCTTGTGCTTAGTGTGGCCTTCACTGAAATAGACGTCGCTGAAGAAATCAAGCTCGCCATAAAGGGCTTTGAGAACTTCAATGCTGAACTTAAGGAGAGTGCGCCCGAATTCTGCGCGCCCAAGACTTTAACAACCTAGTTCAAGGACAGACTAGAAATTTTGTATGGGGTAATGTTGGGTCCCTTATTTCGGTATGTAAGGATTCGCGCCAACATGACAGACACATCGGCACAGGGCATCATTGTTAGTGATGATGACATTTTGGCATCTTGGCACAGATGGAGGAATCAACGCACACCTTGCGCCACCTGGCACCAGGTAGCTAACCAATTCCAGGATTTCAGGGCATCTTCCAGGTTGGACGGTACATGGCGACTACAGTGCAAAGGGCGCGAGGTGATGGAGCCAACGGGAATTATTACTAAGGCTCCAACTCAGCACCCGATGTGCACTCTTCACCCTAGCAGAGACGTTCCTGTAAAACTATAAAAGGAGCTCGAACTAATGAAGCAGAGGATGCAAAAATAATGCAGCGAAGCTCTGGCAATTTGGGAATGCTCTGTATACATTGTAATGGCCGCCAACAGAATTAGAAGTAGCTTGAACGCCATGAAGGCTCCGTTTCTGTATGTCCAAGCTCGCCTATGAGCCTCTGGGCCATTAAGTAGTATAAATTTGAACATGTTTCATGTTATGAACTCTGTATTCTTTAAAGCTTGGATTAATTGCGATGAATGTTTAAAGTACACATGATGTTTCTCGTTTATGCATCCCTTGCATTGATATTTGAATGCGATATTAATTGTAATGTTATAATTTCCATGCGTTTATGTTAAGAGATGTTTATACATGCTTTTGTTTGCACTGTTAATGGCGTCCCTGTAAATATTGATGACGTTAGCCATACTTATAGGAAAAGACTAAGTGTAGAGAGGGTCATGCATCGAGTGCTCCTACCCTTGCTAAGCTTAGCAAAGGCTTGTGCCCTTATGATTAGGAATAATCCACCAAATAGGCTTGCGCCTACAGACCACTAAGCATAGTCCATGAAAGGCTTGCGCCAATGGATCTACTAAAGGCCTTCTTCCAAATGACCAAGTCCCATAAGTGAAATCTTGTGCCATGGCACATCTAGCCCGACGCGAGCCCCGGCTCCTCAATTGTGCTTCGGGTGAGAGCATAAGACCTGTGACTTATGTGAATGGATGCCGGCGCAGCCGAGTGTAAAATATTGAGCACAAAAAAACAATCCCATGTTTGCACCTAAGTGTAACGAGTCCAGAACTAACTAAGACACCTTGTGAGCCTGACTTTTCTACAACACAAATGTTCAAAAATAAATATAAAAATATCTTATGAGATTTAGCCCATAATGGCTCGCAATGAAAGAGGCAAGGGAGCTGAATTGATGTGTTTATCTCTCCAAATTGCCAACGCCCCAACGCTGATTTAATATCCACTTCCTGTCACCAAATCCACTCCAACAAACTCTCTACAACTGAAGATAAATTGTAGACAAATTCCAGCATGCATATTATATCAAAATTGGCCAATGTTAAGTCCTAAAACATGATCAATTTTTTCCACAACCAAGTTGCCACATATAGGAATAAATATCATGTAATAACTCCAAAATTCAGACTTGTATTCATGCCAAAACTCACTCGAAAAATATTATAAAATTCATAAACATTAAGAATAATTAATGGCCTATTGTTTAGGGCCAAACAAGGCACCCTAAACTCTTGCACACCCCCCACAAGTAAATCACCCCACTCATAAATAAGGGCAGAATTTTCAGAATGAAACCCTAGCATTTCCCTTTCAAATTCCTTCAAACCCTTATAATTACTTGCCACAAAAATCAAAAATAATATAACAATTTGTACCTTGTCAAACGGAGTCTAAAAACCCTCCAAAGATGCTCAATTTCTTTCCCAACTAATTTGCCCCACCTTAGAAAAATATAAGAAATAAATCAAATTATTTTACTCACCAAAAATCGTCAAAATGGCCTCCAAAGGACTCCTAAGGCAAGTCGCCCAAGCTGGAAAATTAATATAAAATATTTGCAATATTTTATACTTCGCAAACACTCCAAATCAGTGTCAAAATCTTCAACATCTTCCCTCCAATCAAGTTGCCATAGCTGTAAAATTAAATAGAATGTTATGCAACCCTCCTTGGCTCCAACGACCCCTCCAAGTGCCTCGCCCAACTCCCTAGGCAAGTTGCCCCACCTTAGAATGATCTTCCGTACCATGAACAAGCTCTCAAGATAATTCACCACTCTTCAAAACTTGTAAACTTATCAAAACCAGCTTCCGATAGGGTTTGCAATATTTCTTCAATAAAGGTGATGTCCAAAAACACTTTTGTAGATCCACTTGCATGTACACATGCAATTTTGAAGCTCACTTACAACTCTTAAATAGAATTGTCCAAGTAAAAGGAATGGAGGTTTTCGTCCCCAACACTTGACACTTCTTGAAGGTTTTCCTCCTCAAAATGTAGTAATCAAGCTTGACATACTTGATCAAAATTTTCAAATCAAAATTCAACATAACTTTCACAAGATTCCTTCTTTGCTTTTATAACCAACCTCCAAGGGTGGTGCCCAAGGTGGAGGGTTGTATCCTTTCAAAACATAAGCACTTCATCTTTTTAAAACCCACATTTTTTAGGGTTTAGGCTCCCATGACCCCAACTTAAGTGAACATAAGATAAAAAGTACCTTTTTGCAAACTCAACTAAAAATTAAAACACTTAAGTACGTTTTTACCTTTTTGTTCATAGATTAGCCCCCCCTCCATGTTCCTTTTTCTTCCTTCCCTTAGCTTTGTGGGAACAACCAAACTAAGGACTCCAAAAGTAAACTATGCCAAAAAAGGGGACATTACAAAGTTGTATCGTTGTCCGTATCACCATTTTTAAAATGCTTTCCATGATGACAAGAATCTTGTAATGGCATAGTATGAATTTACAAATCTGAAATAAGACCATCCTTGTCATACCTTAGGCTATCACCAAGGTGTTCACCTTCCTTCACCGAATTAGAATTTGTTGAGATAGCCTCAACACCTCCAACTTTATGACTCAAAACTCTCGAATTAGGGCTAACCAAAATATTCTCCTCAAATGCATATCCATCCACCATGTTACTCTGAAAACCAATCAATGGTTCATCATTTGGAAGTTCAAAGGATAGTGCAAGATTTGGCGCAACTTCCTTCACCTTGAACTCTTCACATCCAACAAGTGAAACCCTTCCTGCCTTGACTTCATCAATATCTTGTTGACATATGCTATCATTAGAAGTTAATAAAACATCATCTATTATCAAAGGATCTTTGCCTTCAACTTCCATGTGGAATTGCTTTTGCTCCTCAGTAGGGTTTTGAGGTTCGGGTCTTGACTCCTTCCCTTAATCTGACCATACTTCCTCATAGTGTCCTTTTCCATTCTGTGACTCCGTCAATTTCATAAAGTCTATAAAATATATTTCTTCTCGAATCTCTATTGGAAGAGTTTTGTATTCAAAGTTGGCCACGATATTCTTATGTAGTGACCCCATGGTTCACAAGGTGGAAATAAAATGACTCTGATACCACTGTAATGTCCCTTTTAAGGCAGATTTATACAATTCTGAAATTTACCGAAATGCTAACATGAAAGTACGAAATTCTGAAAATGATTCACAAAACAGATAGGAAAATATAAACCACATAGGAACCCTCAGAAAAAATTAAAAAACTCGGTTTATATCAAAAATAGAACCCCTGCAACATCAATTCTAATTTTTATAATAATTTTCCAGCCCTGTAAATTAAATAATATATAGCTGAATATATCAATGCAAATTTACACAAATAACCAACCGGCTAAACCGAAAGCTGAACCCTCCAAATGGATTTCTTAGGGTGACAACAACCCTCAAAGGGTGACATAAGCATGAGAAAACCCCCTCTAAGCAGGTCACCCACCTCTAGTTGCCTCCTATTTGTTGCATCCACCTCTGATGATGCCCTAACTACTACGCCACTCACAAATCATACCCTTGTGCCTTGTCCCAACAATCTTTCGCTCAAATATGACACCTGAAGAAAGCCACCAGTAGATTGTTGAGGATTTTCGTCCCCAAAATCTGATTACCGAAGAGCGTTTTCATCCTCAATGGCTTAAAGTAGAAGCAAATTGCTCAACTTATAACAATGTCAAATAATAGATGATTGATAGATCTCCCAAATGATCCCCTCCATCTTCTTTTATACCTTTTCCCACTCAAACTCCAAACTTACTTTATTTTAATAATAAAACATAAGTTGCCGACATTACTTTTTGGCCATTTACTCATATTATTAAGTTTGCTTTAAAGTTTTTTTTTTTTTTTTAAATTAGTAACTTAAGTCACCAAACCCACGTTTCCCTTCCCCTCATCCCCTTAGCCTGCAAGAAACCAAGGAATGGGCTAAGAGTCTCAAATGGCACTAAACCTAAGAAGGGGACATTACATGTGGCCTGCATTTTTTAAGCCCATTCTTGTTTTCATAATTAGATCCCATAGAATCTAGCAAAATTACTAGTCAAAAAGACCTTTGTTCAAATCAAGATATAGACTTTCGTCACCCAACCACTCCCATAGATAAATCTAGATAAATACTCCTCCAAAATCTATTTCAAACTACTTATAACATTGTGTCTTGCACTTGTATGCAAAAAAAAATCAGGTCCCTAAGTCTGTCGAGCACATCATCGAACATACTGTCCAAGAGTCATTTTAATCCAACCAGAAATGAAGGCATAAGGTTGAATTGCAGAATTGAACCATTTGATGAGAGAACTAATATCCACTGAATCTAGACCAAGGAACTTGAGGACTATAATTATTGTATTGGATTTCAATAAAACTTTTAAATGATAAACCACAAATACATCTTTGATAAGAATGCCTAGTCAAACATAATAAGCTGCCTTGTGCCTACACAATAGAATTATGAGGACTTTCGCAAAACATAGGTGATGACTCCTTTCAAAATATCTATGAAAATGATTGTATCCATAATAATGCTACGTGAGAATCCCTTGGCATGTTTCTTCCAAAACTAAATTAATATTGGGAATTGGCTGACAATTATGATTACAATACTGTCCAAAACACTTCCACATGCCAACTAGTTAAGTTGATTGTTCTGATCGAATCTTAGTTAAACTAAAGTCGCTTGTACAAATATTACATAAAATTACCTACTAACATCTATCAATTTTTTTTACCTCCAATATTTTGGCCTCTTCTCTAGTATTTTACTTCATCGGGAATTCAAGCTCCACTAATGAAAAGACTGAAATCCATGTGGCCCTTGATTTCTGCAGTACAACGCATTCTCTACGGATGTTGTGAAGTCACCACCTTGTTTGAAAGTTTTATTTTTAGGCCCATGGTTCTGAATTTCTACCCTGCCTACCTTTTCCCACTATCTTTTTCTGAATTTATAAGGCTTTGAACCCATTTATAAAATATTGAGAAGTTTTTAACATAATGTTTTACTGAGTCTTAAATTCTATCATGTTTGGAATCTCTAATAGCAAGTCATAGGGTGTTGTTACCTTTAAGAGCCTAATTAAGCTGTTAGAAAAACCAACCACCTTATATCGAAATTTCAAATATTACATCTAGTTTCATCTTTAACCAACTTCCATTTCCTTCCCTCCATTCATTGACTTCAAATTTCGCTGATGGGGATAACCTACATGGTTAGCTACTTCTTGTTTTCTTGATTAAATCTATTGAAACTTAATACAATTTGCAAGCATGTTATGAGAAGCATGTAGCTATCCTAGAATCTTGTATGCATAGGGTACATTTTTGGTATGCTTGAATCGCTTTTTTGGGGGTTCCAACATGTCTAGACAAATATTTGTGACACTATAAGAATGAGATTAATAGCCTTTTTAACAGATCATGCCATGTATTCTAATTTTGCATTGCTGAAATATCCCCAAATAGGGATAATAGCAAAATAACAATATTTCCAAAACTAGGGCACAAAAAAATCTGAAACTTAATTTGCATATAAGAATTTCAATAACAAACTCAGATTTACAATCAGATTAATGATCTGATTTTTCTATTAAAAGAAATAAATTTTTGAGTATTATTGAACTTAGGAAAAGTACAAGAAATCCTTTTATTTTTGCCCAGAAAGTTCAGATATGCATTACAATGATTTTTCTTCTATTTTCTGAGATAAAACTGAAATTAGTATACAAATTTAACATAAAATACCTCAAACCTTGATCAAACCCTAGCCATCTTCAAATATGGCGTCAACTCCCAAAATAAATCAGCACTAGGTCTGATTTTCTATTGCCGTCCTCAAGAATGCTCAGGAATATGAAATACCATGCTGAAGTTACTCCAAATCTGAACCTTCAACACTGAATTTTATCTCCAATTTGGCCTCCAAACTTAATAAACAATTGCAACCCAGAAAAGATGATGTGCTAGGGTTTCACGAACCAAAGCTTTTCCACCAAAACACACCCTTATGACTAGGGGGAGCCCGTATGTCTCTCTGAAACCAAGGATACTCAAGGGTTTCAGACCTTAAGCCAAATTGTAGCAACAATAAACAGAAAACTCACAACATAACCCTCTCTAAAAGACTCCTAGAGAGTTATATGATAACTCCCAAAAAGATGAATTAATCTCAGCCCTTGATTCACCACCTCTTAATCCAAAGCTCCACATTAAAAACCTAAAAACTGAACCAATAATCTCCTAGAAAACCCACGCCCCTTTTGCCTTTTTATCACATGCTTTTTAAAAGTCACTTAAAGTACATAAAAAGGGGACAACTAAAGTCCTTTGGCTAGGAGTCACTTAAGTTGCCTAAAAAGACATGCCCTCAACTTAAAATAACTTAAGTTCACTTATAATAACTTAAGTTGCATAAAAAGACATGCACACAACTTAAGAATAGAATTGAGAACAAGCCAAAGACTCCAATACTTACCCAATGATGCTCTAAGTCCTCTTCCTCTTGGGTAATCCAAGGAAAGAACAGCTAATGTGTTGCTAATCCTCATGATTTGAGTTGGGGACATTACAATTGCACAAAAGCCATTTTGATATCAAAACTTAAGTTTTACAGTTCATATGTAGACTACACTTTGTTAAGTGATGTTGATTCATATTTGTAACAAGATCAAGATATTAGACGAATTGAAATTTTTCTAACACTATTATATGTTGTTCCCTATAAGAGTACATTTCATGAAATTACAAATATGACAACCTTTTCCATGTTAGCACATAAGGTTCATCAGGCATCTTGTATTAAACAATGTCATGGTACTATAAAAAAATTTAATCATTTCATATGTTTAGGTGGTTGTTTATCAATGCATATGTTGTTTATATAGTGTCAAATGTCATGACTGTAGTCCCATGTTTAAACGAATTAATAATGTTTTCTAAACGGTGTGAGAGTCAAAAATGATCAATGATGTTTTGCATGTGTAATGGAAAGTGAAAGGTCACTTGGGATATGAGCAGTCATTAGAATATGCAGAGAAGGATTGTTGAATATCAAAATTTATCAAGGTTTTATTGTAAATATTGAGATTGTATATAAAGGTGTTTTACGGAGGAGGGAAAATGCTGATATATCCATGATCCTATAGAAGTTAATTAAAAAAAAATCAAAATCATTTCATTCAAACATTGTTGCACATACTATCTTCATTCATTGATGGTTACATCATTTACACATATTTGATATCTCTTAAATGATGCTGATGTTGCAATCTTTGTTGCATGATTCCTTGGTTATGATAAGTTGACGTGTCTCCCTAAATTGCAACATTCCTTGACATAATGACTGATAAAAAAATTCCCTCTAATATCTTCGCTTGGCAATGAAAAAGAACACTAAACTGGAAGTAAAGAAGCTCCTGATAAACTTTATAAGAGAGACAACAAACAGAAGAACGTCTCAACTAAAAGATCACAACTCTAGACTTCAGATATGCCTACCTTATATTGATCAGACTGTGCCAAGTCCCTAAGACCTGCCAGACTTTGAAAAGTTTTATTTTTTTTCCTTGCAATAGAACATGTTGTTGGCATGCTTCTAAAGTGATGCCTCTTGTGCTGTATTTCTGCCATGGAAGATAAGATAATATCAGACACTTTATCATCAAAAGAGTCCCTTGTGCCCAAACCGATTCACCCTCCATATAGCCAAAGATAAATGCATAGCAATTGTGCTCACTTGAACACATATGACTGCATTGAACAGCAAATGCCATGGTAGAGAAGTTCAAGTCTGCATCAACAGTGATCCTGGTAAATAATGGTAATGTTTTTTGCAGGCAATACAAAATTGATCAAAACTTAAAAGTAACCTAAGTCCAAAGCAAGGGCATTTGATAGTAATTTGAAGATATATACAAAGACAGAGCTTTATACCACCTGATGTATGCAAATCTCGACCATTGTTTCCCCCCATTTGCACAGTATCACTTCAAGTTACTTGTTTGGCTTATGTTCCAAATCAATTTGATGAGGTCATTGCAGAGGGTCTAATGGGACAGGAATAAGTTCAGATTGCATGTGAGAATTGCTGATACATTGACAGCTTAGTGAATTTTATTTGTTTGGTCCATGACATAGTAGCCATGTTCGTTAAAAATGAAATACAACAGGCTTAAAAAAATGCAAACTATGTTCTAACTAAAAAGTGGGGAAAAAACAACATACTGAATTCTTTTCAAGCAAATATCCCCAAGCATGTAGAGTCTCCTTTAAATATGATTTTCAAGTGAGGGTCAACAAAGGTTAGAGAGAGGAGGTCAATAGTGACCCACTGTCTCCTAAAAAACGAGCGTTTTGTACATCCACCAAAAAAACAAGCATTTTATACATCTGCAAAAAAAACATGGGATTGTTTTTTTAATTTGAAATTTTTTTGCTACTATGGTCCATGATATGTTTAGATGTATTAAAAACAGAATACAGCAATGTGGAATTCAAGCTACAGACCAGGATCTAGCTTTTCAGTCTATAACATTCATATTAGGCATTCTTCACATTGAATTGAACTTAACGCTGTCAGAAGACTGTAAAGGTGAGAAGAATGGGAGACAACTAATTTATAAAAGCTAAGAGTGTAGGGCAGGTTTAATATGTGTTTCCAGAGGCTGCATACCCATATTTGTTGAGCTTCATTTCTTTTTTTCCTTGTAGTACAAGGTTCCCAGATTTTAAACTTGATGAATAGATTTCTCGGAGTCTTAAGTAGCATAATTACTAATTTATTGGCACACATTGAAATCTTGGAGGAGACTATGTTCGTAATCTACAGCAACTTTTTCAATGATCGAAAATCATTGTTGGTAAAAAAAATCCCTCTGGATATTTCTGTCTTTGGTAGATTGGAGGTGGACCCACGGTGATAAGACTTAATCTTATATGCACAGAGTCCATTCCTTACTTCTTGCTGCCTCTTGGAGTTGCCTGGCAGTACACTTCCCAACGTGGTGGACAAGCATGAGGCAGCCCGCCATGAGAAAATTCTCTTGTAATTTCAAGTCAGGAAGATATTTTATAATTTATGCACAATTCTTTTCAAGTAAAGGGGTGCATTTGTATGAAAGTAACCAAGTTCAAAACCTCGCATCGGCCAGTAACCATGTTATGGAGGTAGTGGAATACTGAAATATGATACGTAAGACTCCAGATTATTAGCATTGTTTAAAAGAGGCACATTCATAAGTGTGCTACCGGAGTTCAACCCGATGTGGCAGAATGCGTAATATAGTGCCCAATTCCCACGTCTTCCCGATTTCTTAAGGTTAATTGAGAATTTGAAAGGTTGAGCCAAAAAGTTCGGTAATAGCAATAAAATGTCAAAGAAATTGAAGACTTGTAGTATTTATATTTGCTAGTACAATAAAATTGTCGCAGAGCTCAACATAAAGGGAAGAAAAAATTGATTTCTTAAAAATGAAGAGAATTTATGGCGCATTCGGCAAAAGTGCTCACTATAAAAAATTGAAGCAAATGTCAGCAGAGGGACTGCATTTTCATTAAAGGGTTCAAATTTTCGACACAGACAGTCTCGCGAGGTAGCACAAAAAAATCTGTTTAAAGCCGTTGAAGAAAATGGAAAACAATGGTCCTCACGTAAGTAGATAGATAATCACAGATGTGTATACTTGACAGCAAACAAAACGAAGGTTTAAAGGGGCTCACCTTCACCTGTAATCCATCTTTTAACCCACTCCAACTGGATTCCTTCTCCAAGAAGAAAAACCCTTCTCCCAAATGTTTGGTTTGGTTCTTTTTGATTTGAAGAATATCGTATGGTATGAACGTATGAATCAAGGATTTTAATAACGTTTTCCAAATTAAAGAATTTATAGGATCCAGAATTCTAATAGAGTTGTTTTGTGATAATTTTGCATCTTGATATATCAAGATTGTTTTATTAATATTGTAAAATCAGCATAAAAGTAAAGTTATTTATTATAAGAGAAGTTAAAAAATGTATTGATAGATTAACAAATGGTAAAGTATAAGATATAGATTGATTGGAAGTTAAATGTTTAAAATGAAAGATTGATATTTTGGCATTTCATATAGAAAAACATATTTAATGGTATAGTTTGAAAAGGTTTTTTTATAAAGTAAATTGTTAGCCTATTCAAATCTCTTTTTAAAATTGGAGAGGTCAACATCCTATGAAATAATAAAACTATTATGATTAACAATTTTATGGAAAAATTGTTTAGAAGTATGGTTGAATGTAGAATTAGTTATTAGATAAAAAATGAGGAAAGAGGAAAAAGGACATGCAAATTGTAGACCAAAATATTAAACAATAGATCATTGCATAGCTCTTAGATATTTATTTGAAAATTTTGGAACAACAAAGGGGGAAGAAGTCTTTATTTGCTTCGTTGACTTCAAGAAAGTATTTGACACAATTTTAAAAAACAAGTTGTAGGGTAGGATGGAAGAACTTGAACTTCTAAGAGAAGACAAAGAAACAATTCATAGGCTTTGTGAGTAAGTTAGAACCAAAATCAAAACTTGTATAATATTATCATAATGTTTCAGTAGTAACATAGGGGTTAAACAAGGATGCCCACTATCACCCACTATATCTCGTCTTTATATTAACAAACTTGAGGAAAGGATAGACATACCATGGGTTGTCGAGGTCCACATTGCTATCTATGTAATAAATCTACTTATATATGCAAATGATCTTATTTTGACCACAACAATAACACAAAGCCTAAGAGATCATTTGAAAGTCTTAAGAGTTATTTTTCAAAGAGGTTAGGACGCAAGTCAACACCAACAAAACTAAGATTTTAATCTTTTTGTGCCGAAAGGACAAGAAGCATACAAGCTTCATATTTAAGGGGAACCCAATTGAGATAGTATCATATTACAAATACTTGGAGCTTAGTTTCATTAAGAATCTCAGTTAAGAAACATGCATAATGAAGAGATTCAAGGAGGTTGGAGAGCAATATACTCTCATCAACATAGGTGCAAAGACATTGATTTGTGGTAATGGAAAACAATTAGGGTCTTGTTTAGGCTACTTGTAATGTCATTGGTGCTCTACAGGTGTGAAGTTCAAGCCAACGGTTTGAAGTTCGAGCCAACGATGTGTTGAGTCTAAAATGGAGACAACTAGAGATAATTTAGATGTTTAATTGCAAGAAACTTCAAAATTAAAGTGTCAGTTCCCTGTAAGATCATCCAAGACAAAATAGGTACTTTTTCAATAGAAACATCAACTATGATATGTCTCCTAAGATATATAATAAAAATAGAAAGCACGGAGGAAGATAGGAGGCCAAAGGTAGTATTACGAGAAGAGTTGAATAAAAGAAAGAGGACGTGGATAAAATAAAACAAGATACAAATGAATAAGTGGAGGTCAATCTACATGAATGCCCAACCTGTAAGACGAATCAAGAGATTAGAAATTATGTGAGGGGAAATTTTAAATAAGTGTATGGACAAAGAAACACAAAACGAAAAAAACAATACCACATGACCAAGTTTAGCCCCACTTATGAACATGACCAAAAATAATAACATATGGGAAAAAATCAAATGGTAAATGAAGATCCTCATCACCCAGCTTAGGACTATATCACACCAACCTAGATTTGAGATAGGTATGTGGAAGATCCTAAAAGAAAGGCGAGAAGAGATAATATGTATTTTTTTTTGCATCTAGTATGGTAGAGATAGAATGACACTATATCATATAACAACATTCAAACTAGCTACCTAGAAAACCTATAAGGAGTGTTTATGTTTGCCATGTTCTAAGAAGAAAACATTGAGAAAAGCATGGAACTTTTAATCAAAATTCACAACAAGTGAATGAACTTGCAAAAGCAAAATAATAACAAAGATTCAAAATAGGGTCCAATTGTACAAAACTTCTATTTTTTAGCAATCTCTCACTCCTTTAGATGTATTTTTTGTTCTTGGGATCCCATAGACTCTGTTAGTCTCGTGGACATTATTATAATCTCCATCTATCTATGTCCAAAAGATTTACTTATTGAGGTTATAAATATACAAAATAATAAATTATTTATATTTACAGCATTTATCTTTTTAAAGCTTCCTACAAAAGTAACCAAAGGTTTATTGCCTTATTTAAGGTTTTGCTTAGAATAATGGCCCTTCTTTTAAGAGTGCCTCCCACATTTGGAATTCATACACACCATACATAACCAAGTAACCATTGTTGGGTTAGGTCATCATAGAAGTTGGCAAATCTTTTACTGCATCCATTTTTTTCTCCATAATTTATATTTATTTTTTAAATTTTTTTAATTCAAATTTTATTTTGAATTGATACATAATTCGGATTTGATTAGAAAATTGGTGCACAAAGCATTATATTGCATAAAATTAATGTGCATAAGGAAATAAATTGAGATAAATGCAATAGTTATGAATGGTATATATTGCAATGTAAATGAAAGTTTTATTAAAAATAAGGTCTCTAATTTGGCTTCAATATCTGCTTTTATGGATTTTTATGTAATTGGTTTGTATATAGGTCCTTATATTGGTCTTGTTGCATGCATTAATATTTTTCATGGTGTTATTTATATTGGTTTGTAGGGTTGCAGACAACCATCACTAGATAAAGGCTTTCCCAGTTTCATTTTGGCTATTTCTCCCTACCACAATGTGCAAGTTTCTAAGGCGCGAGATGAGGGAAATCAACAAGCTATTGATTCTAGATGGGACCCTACTGTTGAATGGAAAGATCTTCTAGGCCTCGACTGGGGTGATCCTCCTGATCACAATCCCTTTGTTGCTAGTTTCTTTGCTACTGTTGTCTAAGTATCTCTTTTTCTGATGTTTTAGAGTTTTTATCAGCTTGGCCTAGTTTTTTGTTCCTTGAATTTTTTGCCTCGTTTGTGTTTCCTAGGCTAACCTAGTGTGCCATTGTGGCATGCTCTCTTATTGACAACCCTTTTTTAGTGAATAGTCTTGTAACTTTGATATTTTTATACTAATAATATAAACTCTAGATTTCATTGAAAAAAACTTTAATACTATTATAATATTTCCTATTTTTAAAATAAATTACATATTGGATGAATATAATTTTTTTAATAATTTTTAATGAATATCAATTTTTTTTAAATGGGATTCAATAAATGTATTTTTTTCAAAAATAATATTCAATATATATCATTCAACATGTGAATCAATGTAAGAATGCAACATTGTGATCGTGGGATGGGATTTGCATTATATTTTGAAGATGTGCGGCTTAGACTTTGATTTATAATTGCATTACCTTATGATTAACTTACTTAAGTAGCTAATTGATTTTTTTGTTGTCAATTTCTTCTATTGTATTGTATACATTATGGTAGGTGTGACGTTGACCAAACTTGCATGGCTTTAATCATGACATACAAACTTGACAAAAGAAAAATAAAATTGATAATCTACAAGTGATATGAATAATTTTAAGGCTTTTATTTTATTTGTTGAAACTTAATAAAACAATGAAAATATTACCATTTGTCCCATTACTTTTTTTTTATTGAAGCATGTACTATATTCTATTAATCATTGAAATATAATACATACCTGATCAAAAAGCGGGTGGTATGAGAATACACCTGTAATATCCTCAAATGCCAATAAGGATATCTCAACCCTTAAAATAAACAAGCCCAAAAATAAGGAAATCGTAGCAAAGGAATCACTACAAGGAAATCACCCATAAAGATGAGCGCCATACTTAAAACAACATTCATTAGCCTTAATTAATTATTAATTAATTAACAACATTCAGTAGACAAAAGATCACCAACCTTGGAGGAGACATATAATTTGATGGAAGGTTATGAAGGTATTAATATTTAGCAAATGGTAGGAAGGGAATCATCAATCATGCATTCAAATTTATAACCATGTACAAGCATAAGCTCTACCATTGCTTTTAAAGATGAAACCCCTTAACTGTATAACCAAATTTCAAAGATGGAAACCCTTGTCATCTCATTAACTCAAGGAAAAAACCCATTGAGGATTTACATTCTATTATTTGAAATCTGAAACTCTAATTACAATTTCATTTTATTATTTAAATTTATTAATTCAAGTGCACAGTCTATATTTATAAAATATTATCTTAAAGAGAATTCTAGGGAATCCAAATTATCATATAATATTATGATTAGGAATATTACAATAGTATCAGAACTTTTCATCTTGTCAACCTATGGAACAAAAAATCATGTACAAGATAACAATAAGAATATTTTGTATTACAAAAGGAGAAATGAACATAAGGAGGCAAGCTAGCCAAAAGTAGATGTGAAAGATGATAGAGATATTGAGAGGGTATATAAACTTATCCAAGGTTAATAATAATTAGAAAATATAGTGGCACAAATGGCCCTTACCATGAACATGATGATGAATTCTAATGCACAAAAGGTAGAAACTAGTTTGTCCATATCTGAGCTCAAATGTAAAACAAACACCACATCATCACATCAGCATTGCCAACCAACATTCTTTTCGAGAGAAGAACTAGATGAAGAAATTCCAAAATCATTTAATGATGAGCTTATAACTTTCTTCAAAGCATATCAATCACTTTTAGATGAAATCCAAAGGGGAATTACCTACAAACTTATATGGTAATGAGAAAAAATGGAGGTGTATCTCGACCAAAATATAAACCCCAAAATAGACAAAGGGATATGCAACATGCATTAGGCAAAATGTCATTATCACCTTCTAATGGTAAAAACAAATGTATGGATAGGGCATGGATACAAAAGTTGGACATGTATCTTTCATTACGTTCAAAGATGGAAGAGGAAGCCATAAAATTTGTGACTCTCTATTTGGAAGGAATAGCCCATGAATGGTGGTTCCATGGATGGGTCACCCAAGGACATATCCATATCAATTCATATGATGAATTTACCAAATTATTGATTGAAAGGTTTGATAAGGCAGATCCCATGGTCCATTTTAGGGAATTAGCACTATTAAAACAAAAAATAGTGTGGATGGATACGTGGCAGAATTTCAAAGACTAGTAGTAATGGTTCCTGACATGTTTGAAAAGAGACTCAATATTATTTATTGAAGGATTAATGAAACCTCTAAGAGGCTTGATCAAAGATTTTAATCCATCAACACTTCGAGAACCAATTAAGAAGGCCTTAGATTTGGAAGATTTAATTTTAAAAATCAAAAATATACCACCCGTCTAACCTAGAGCAATTGAAAGTGGTCCACCAAAAAATCAATCCTATGAGCAAAGGAGACCAATACAAACAAGTGAATGTAGGCCCTGTGAGACACCAAAGTTGAACAAGGAATTGGAAACAAGGAATGAATTGAGGGAAAAAATATTTTTTTACTTGTAATAGAGGCCACTATTGCTTGGGCAAAGGGCAAGTTCACTACATCAAGGTTGGCCTAGAAAGTGATACAAAAGAAGAAGAAATAAAATTAAATAATGGAAACCAATCACAAATAGTGGCGGAGGAGACCATGGAAGGAACATTCACCACTCTCTCAAGATCACCTTGATATCATCCATTCCAATTAAGAGACACATTACGAGGGTAAAAAATTATAGTCTTAGTCTGATCCGAGTAATATTTCAGGTGACGGTTCTACCCCAATTGGTGGTAGAACTTTCAATAGCCATAACTTTTGCACCATAGCTCCATTTGACTCCCCCTTTCAACCGTTAAAAAGCTAAGAATGAGGGGAACATCATGAGATGGCACAGAGCTTCACTAGGTGGATTTTGACCCCAAAAAACTAAATGGAAATACCCCCAATTTCAATTTTAGTAGTGTAGTCTAAAAATAGTAAGTTTATAAAAATAGTAATTCCTCGAATTCTGTATTGTTGTAAATCATGGAAGTCAAACCAATTAATCTCCCTCGAGATTGGTGACCTTCCACATCCTCCTCCTACCTTCAAAATTTGTATAAATGAAGATTTAACCTGAAATGGAAATCAGACATCTCTTCTCAGAGATAGGTATATGTTTGGGTCTACAACTTTGATCAATGAAACGTCTCTTCTCAAAGATAGCATTATTACAATTATGTTGTTCTTGTTTCTTGAATTATGTTTCAACCTAATATTTTGAGTTTTGGATCAGTGGAATCAGATGGTTTGTCTTGAGAGTGTATGATCTTGAGGATGAGGTCAGGCTACAAGAAGCTTGGGCAAAAAACAACAGAGCTTCCAAACTATCCACCTATTCACTCCAAATGACCTCAAATGGCAGAAAACACCAAGACATCTGATCCTTTCAAGGAAATGGTGAATGAAGTCGTTCAATAGCAATAAGCGTAGATGCTACAACAATTCACCTAAATTCTCTAACAAATCTTGATAGGAAATTCTAGCTCCTCATCTGCACCCCCACATCCTTTCAGTGCCCCAATACCCTTTAAGGTTCAAGTGAATTTGATATCCCTACAATTTAAGGAAAAATCAATATTGATGTAGTATAAAATTGGTTCGATGAATTATCTTCCTATTTTTTTGTAAATAAATTCACTGATAAAAAGAAGATCACTTTTGCTCTTTTGAAAGCATCATTGCCTATCAAAAATTGGTGGGAAGTGTACAAGAATAGATTCAGTATGGATGATATTAGCCTTGAGGTAGAACCTACCTAGGATGATTTCATAGAAGCTGTAAAGGATGAATACTACCCCATTAGATCATATGATGATTTGTACATAGAGTGGCAACAACTTCACCAAGATAAGGAACAGTATGTTCAAGATTACACTGACATTTTTCATTCTCTATCTGTGAGATTGGGTATCCAAGAAAGTGAGAAACATAAGTTCTCAAATATCGTGGTGGACTACAATGGTATATATAGGGGGAGATGGAACTCTTTAATCTGGAAACCCTCGATGAGGTGTACAAATTTGTAGTGAAGATTGAGCAGAAGCATGGAAGAATGAATACAAAGAGTCAACCTATAAAATGGAAAAGTGACAAATAAGGTCAAACATGAGGCCAAAATTAGAATCAAAAAGAAGGGAAGACTAACAAATGGTGTGATTACCACAAATCTAGAACACACTCTAAAGAAGAATGTCAAGCAATCAAGTCCCTGCTTTCTGAGTCACAATCCTCAACATCTGTTGCTCTGCCTCATACACACCATGTATTCAAAGAGGATGAAGAAGATATTATAGATTATGATCTTGATGCCATCGTTGCTTCATCATGGACCCATGAGGAGAGGCCAGACGACAAGGAAAGGTTGTTTCACTCTAAGTTATGGGTGAAAGGTAAGCCTATGCATTTCATTCTTGATAGTGGGAGTCAAAAGAATTTAATCTCTAATAATGTTGTGAAAATACTAAATTTTTCCATGAAGCCTCACCCAAAGCCATATAGTATTGGATGGTTGAGTCCAGGGAGAAACCTCTATGTCACCCACTAATGTCTTCTCTCATATGTAATAAAACCTTTCCAAGATGAGGCCTTATGTGATGTGGTCAATATGGATGTTTGTGATGTACTCTTTGGTTAGCCATTCATGTATGATCGACATGGAATCTATGAATCAAGGACTCAAATGATCACCCTCACTCTTGGAACATGGCATTACAGGGTACCATAGGTACCACCTTCTACATTTGTCTCCCTAATTAGTGCCAAAAAATTCATTATCATGGTGGTCAAGCCACATGAATCCAAAAGGGTTGATGTTGTAGCCCTAAATACACAAACAACACAATAAAAGCAAATAGATACCAAGCTGAAGAAGTTCACAGCCTTCCATCCACAGACTGATGGTCAAACAAAAATGGTGAACAATCGGGCCCTGCACAGCTCCATAAAGCATAATCCATTCCAAGTATACATCAAGAATCAAATAAAAAAAAACTAACACAGTTGATGACAAATATTGATGTAATGGGGACCATTGCTTCTCAAGGAGGGAGAAATGATCTGAGCAATATTTCAGGTGACAATTTAGGGGACGGTTTTACCCCAATTGGTGGCAGAACTTTCAGGAGCCATAACTTTTGCACCATAGCTTTGTTTGACTCCCCGTTTGAATCATTTGAAAGATAAGAATGAGGGGAACACCATGAGATGGCACAAAGATTTTATTAGTGGGTTTTGACCCCCAAAAACCAAATGGAAGTGCCCCAAATTTCAATTTTAATAGTGCATCTAAAAATAGTAAGTTTCTAAAAATAGTAATTCCTCAAATTTTGTATTGTTGTAAATCATGGAAGTAAAACCACTTAATCTCCTTGATATTGGTGACCTTCCAAATCATTCTCCTAACTTCAAAATGTGTATAAGTGAATATGTAACCTGAAATGGAAATCAGACATCTCTTCTTAGAGATAGGCATATGTTTGGGTCTGCAAATTTGATCAATAAAACATCTCTTCTCAGAGATAGCATTATTAAAATTATGTTGTTCTTGTTTTTTGAATTATATTTCAACAAAATCTTCTGAGTTTTGGATCATAGTTGATAGTGGGGCTACCCATAATCTTATTGATGAAAAATTAGCTAAGAAAATTGGTTTGAAAATGGAAGAATTCAAGGGATTTTTAGTAACAGTTGTTGATGGATTTACTCTTCCATGTACAAAGATAATTCCAAAATTAAACCTAAATTTGGGAGGACATGAAATAAATGATGACTTATATGTCATCAATATTGGGGAAACAGATTTGGTCTTAGGAGTTCAATGGTTACATTCATTGGGTGAGTTTACTCAAAATTATCTGACAATGGAAGTTAAGTTCAAATCAAATGGAAGGGAAATAATTTTGAAAGGCATGGCCAATGTTAGCCCTAAAATAATACTAGAGATGACATTTAATAAGGGACAAAACAATGTAGTGGTCGATGATTTATCAAGAAGACCACATTTATGCTCCATGGTAGAAATCACGATCAATTTGAAGGCATTCATAATGATAGAATACATTAAGGATGAGTGGGATGATGCAATATTAGAAGGAAAAGATGAATATGAACGTTATAAAGTAGTATATGACCTCATCCTCTACAAAGATATAATATTCTTAGTGGTCAGTTCCAAAATTAAGCATAAGATCCTAAAGGCCATACATAATGATGCATTAACAAGTCATCCTAGTTTTGTAAAGATATATAAAAAATTAAGGGATCAATTTTTTTGGAAAGGACTTAAAATTGAAGTCCTTAAATACATTTGGGAATGTCCCACTTGCCAAAAAAATAAAATAGAAAATAACTTTCCCTCTGGGTTGTTGTAACCTTTGCCCATCCCTACTAAAAAATGGGAGAGCATTTCTATGGATTTCATTTCAAAATTACCCATAAGTCAAGGACAAAATAACCTTTATGTAGTCATGGACCGATTAAAAAAATGCACTCATATATTTTTGATAGCTAGAATATGTTTTAAAAAGGTATTTAGGCTTCATGGACTACCAAAGAATATAGTCAGTGATAGGAACACTAGGTTCATGAGTTCTTTTTGGCAAGAACATTTCCAACTAGCAGGTACTGAATTAACCCCAAGTATGAGTTATCATCCTCAAATGGATGGTCAAATAGAAGTCATAAATAAATGGATTTAGTGGCACTTAATAAATTATGTAATCGAGCAACAAAATGATTGGGTCAAATGGTTATACTTGGGTGAATTCTCCTACAATACTTCTCATCACATGTCTATTGGAATGTCACCTTTCAAAGCATTTTATGGGTATGATGCTAAAACATTTGTAGATTTATTCATTATAGATAGTAGAGTTCTCGGAGCCAAGGATCTAATACAACAACATCAAGAGATCCTAATAACTCTCAAGGATAATCTTCAACATGCCCAAAATTAACAAAAGTTGTATGCGAATCCACATAGAATAAAAAAGACTTTTGAAGTTGGAAATATGGTGTATTTAAGGTTAAAACCTTATAGACAATCTTCCCTTAAACAAAGTGGTGCTGAAAAACTCCATACTAGAATATAAGAAGAGTGGGAGAGGTAACATCAACCGCATACATAATGTCTTCCATGTGTCTTGCTTGAAACAAGCACGTAGACAACATATTATTCCTTCCATGGAATTACCCCCAATTGATGAGGGAGGTAAATTAATTCTAGTACCAAATACTATTCTTGATACTTGTGAAAAGAAGTTAAGAAATACAAGTATTAAAGAATATTTAGTTCATTAGAAGAATTTGCCAATAGAAGATGCCACATGGGAAGGCGCAGTAATTCTTGAACATCCCAATTTACAATTGCTTGAGGATAAGTAATTTGAGGAAGAGAGGTCTGTAATATCCTCGAACACCAATAAGGATATTTCAACCCTTGAAATAAACAAACCCAATAATAAGGAAATCACAACAAAGGAAATCACCACAAGGAAATCATCATAAGGAAATCGCCTATAAAGAGGAGTGCCACACTTAAAATAACATTAATTAACCTTAATTAATGAATTGACAAACATCATTCATTAGATGGAAGGTCTCCACCATTGGAGGAGACATATCTTTTGATGAAAGGCTACAGAGGTATTAATATTCAACAAATGGTAGGAAGGAAATCATCAATCATGCATTCAACTTAGTAGCCATGTACAAGCATCAACTTTACCATTGATTTTTAAGAATGAAACCCATTAATTGTATAACCAGATTTCAAGGATAGAAACCTTTGTCGTCTCACTAACCCAAGGATGAAACCCCTTGAGGATTTACATTCTATTATTTCAAATTTAAAACTCTGATTACAATTTCATTTTATTATTTAAAATTATTAATTTAAGTGCAAAGTCTATATTTATAAAATATTATCTTAAAGAGAATTTTGGGTAATCCAAATTATCGTATAATATTCCTAGAAGTAACCATTGTTGGGTTAGGCCATCCTAAAAGTTTGAAAATCTTTTATTACATCCATTTTTTCCTCCATAATTTATATTTATTTTTAATTATATATTTTTAGTTCAAAATTTATTTTGAATTGATAAATGATTCGAATTTGAATGGAAAATTGGTGCCAAAGCATTATATTGCATAAAATTAATGTGCATAAATGAAATAAATTGAAATAAATTCAATAAATAAGAATGGTATATATTACAATGCAAATGAAAGTTTTATTAAAAACAAGGGCTCTGATTTGGCTTCAGTATCTACTTTTATGGAGTTTTATGTAATTGGTTTGTATATAGGTCCTTATATTAGTCTTGTAGCATGCATTAATATTTTTCATAGTGTTATTTACATTGGTTTGTAGGGTGGCAGACAATCATCACCAAATAAAGGCTTCCCAAGTTTCGTTTTGGCTATTTCTCCCTACCACAATGTGCAAGTTTTTAATGTACAAGATGAGGGTGATCAATAAGCCACCGATTCTGGATGGGACCCTATTATTGAAGGGATATATCTTCTAGGCTCTACTAGGGTGATCCTCCTAATCATGACCCTTCGCTACTAGTCTCTTTGTTACTGCTACTTAAGTGTCTCTTTTTTTGATGTTCTAGAGCTTTTATAGGCTTGGCCTAGTTTTCTATTCCTTGGATTTTTTACCTCGTTTACGTTTCCTAAGTTGACCTAGTGTGTCATTGTGGCATGCTCTCTTATTGCCAACCATTTTTTAGTGAATAGTCTAGTAACTTTGATATTTTTATATTAATAATATAAACTCTAGATTTCATTAAAAAAAATAGTACTATTATAAAATTTCATATTTTTTAAATAAATTGCATATTAAATGAATATAATTTTTTAATAATGTTTAATGAATATAATTTTTTTTAAATGGTATTCAATAAATGTAATTTTTTCAAAAATGATATTCAATATATATCATCATTCAACATGTGAATCAGTGTAAGAATGCAACATTGTGATCGTGGGATGGGATTTGCATTATATTTTGAAGATGTACGACTTAGACTTTGATTTAAAACTGTATTACCTTATGATTAGCTTACTTAAGTAGTTAATTGATTTTTTTAAATATGAATTTCTTCTATTCTATTGTATACATCAAGTTAGGTATGAAGTTGACCCAAACTTGCATGGCTTTAATCATGACATACAAACTTGACAAAAGAAAAATAAAATTGATAATCTAAAAGTGATATGAATAAGTTTAAGGCTTTTGCTCTATTTTTTGAAACTGAATAAAACAATGAAAACATTGCCACTTATCCCATTACTTTTTTTTTAAATCAAAGCATGTACCATATTTTATTAATCATTGAAACATAATACATACCTAATCAAAAAGTGGGTGGTATGAGAGCACACCCCGAGCCAAGGCACAAAAAATAATAAACTGGGAAAGCACCTTGGAATAAAAAAGAGTCATGGCCCATGACCAAATAGAAACTAGTACAAAATTATATCACAATGACATCAACAACAAATTAGGTATGGGTTCTCAACCATCTTGTCTTTATTTTCTTTCTCAAATTCCTTAGTTTGATGGTGCAGTGGCAAGATGGCAAGTGCCAATCTGGGAAACTTCCTTTGACCATCTCCTATTGGAGGCACAAATCTAGAGTGTTTATAGGTGGTCTATGGCAAGGGCCACTTTCCATGACCCACCAGAGGTGAGAAATGCCATTAGGAAGGAGGGATGAAAAAGGTAGAATGTCTCTATAATCTATGACAACCTCTACCACATTCATGCTACCCTTAGTCCCTTCATGGGAAGTCTTATTAAGGTGCATCTAGGATAACTCTACTAACAGTGCAGAGGGCATTGCAGGTCACGTTCAAATATGTTCCACCTCCAGTGCTATGTTTTTTAGTTACACTTGTATTTGTAGGATTACATTGAACAAGATAATAGTTTTGTTAGCAATAGAAAAGGTTTTATCAATATGTTTTTTATTAAATACAACATAATTTACATATTTTCAAAGCAAAAAGAGAATTTCAATTCAAAATATGTGTCAAATCTACTTGAATCTTGTCCCACTACTTTTCATGTTTTTGGGTTTTAATTTTTTTAAATGACAAACTTTTATCTTATATGGCATGGTTGTGATATCTACTTTTATTGAAGATTTAAATTAGCCAATCAAGTTGGAGGGAGATCAAGAAAAACTATCACGTCAATATGTATTAGCTTGTAAGAATAAAAATAAATCAATTTTTAAAAATTTAAAATTCAATTTAATTTTTTAAATATTCATGATAAATAAAGAAATTTTAAAAACTCTAGGAAAAGTAAATTACTTTTTGCACAACACAGAATATTATGCAAAATATTGAAAAAGTGAAAACTATAGTACTAGTTTTGGCACAAGTAGTAATAAGAGTTATTTACATCAAGCCAACAATATCTATAGAGGCAGTTTTACTACAAAACTACCATAATCCCCTTTTAAGTAAAGCATCTGGATATATACAACCATAAACATACGGAGATGAAGAGACTCATAGGGGAAGATGAAGTGTTCATCCTTGCGAATTTAAGAATTCATTCATTATGTATGGATAAGGATAAAAGGGTTGACAAAAGAAACAAATAAATTTGGGAGATACATAAAATTGGAGTAAATTATGTTGTAATTTTTTTGAACCTTATAAAGTTATTTTTTATTCAAACTTTCACTGCGAAGTAATGACCTATATTACATCAAGTTCTTGGACCAAATGAGAAAAAATCATTTTTATTTGATTCCAAGTGACCCACTTTCCTTGATGGATGAGCTAACCTATTTTCACAACCAAATAAAGAGGTATTATCTAGTATCAAGTGATCTTAGTCTTTGTGTTTCACTATCTAATTTAGTGTTACTGGAGTAGCATAGTCAAAAATCAACTCTGGAAGCTATAATTGTTCTATTGCATCTAATGAGTCTAATAATGGTGGGAGGTATGAATGAATAAGCTTCACCTTAAATATATAATGTAATTTAAGGTAGGGTGGGAGACTGAGCTAAAAAGAGTTCCTTACCATGTTTTTGGTGATGGTGTATGGCCTTTATTTGATACAATATATTTTCTCATTTGGCACTTTCATTCTATATTTATGTAAATTCAATTGTATCTTGTAATTAACTTGATATATATGTAATAGCCTACTTTGGTCATGGTTTTGCTAGTACTTAACATCGACCTTCTATAAAATTTCATGTACATATATGTTATTGAACATGTTGACTTATTTCAACAAAATTTCCTACTTTGTCTAATTTTTTCTATGCATGGGAATATTATTACATGCAATCCAAAGGCAAGGCTACGTCAATTGGAGGAAATGGTTATAACTCAAGATGCACTTAAGAGGAGTTATGTCTTGTTGAGTTGTGAGGGGGTCCATTTGTAGTTGTTATGAATGTATGCAAGACTCTCATCCCATGTACGTGAATGTTTCAAATGGTACCTAATTAGGAGATATACAATCTTATAGTTAATTATCTCCATATGACCATTTGTTTAAGGGTAGAAAATAGTCAAATTAATTAGTTTAGTATCCATCATGGACTATAAAATAAACCAAAAAATAATCAAAAATATTTTGTATGTGCTTGATTCAATGGTTTGTGAAAATCCAAATTGAACCCACACATTCTCAAAAAAGCACTTGGTAATGCCTCCTCTTGATATGCCCTTATTGTTAGGTTTTTAGAACTACCATCTTGGAGAGCATGTAAAGTAACACACACACACGCAATCATGATTGTGTTTTATTGTAAGCAGTCTTAACATAAATTCCATTAAAACTGACTCCCAATATTTATTATGTGTTGGTAGTGGGGTGTACAATATTTAATTCCTGATTATATGTTTGGAAATGGCACATGAGGTACATGACTTGATGTACACATTGACATAGTTATACATCTACAACTAATAAAAACATAGGTATATATTTCTATAATATTCTCCACCTCAAAATGATATATTACTTGACTATAATGTGCCTCTCATACCATATTTTGACATTCATTTGACATAATGCAAAGATGTCTCGAATGGCATAAAAAATTATTGCACATATGAAAGTTAGAAGTATGCTTATTTACAACCAATGTCTGATATGTAATGGTGAAGCTAAGGTTACTATCACATTACATGGCACAATTCAAAGTCTCACATATATAGGTATCAAGGTGTACTAACAATGTTGTAATTCAAGGTCAATTTAAATATTTGGAAACCAATTGGCACTCCATATTTTATGCTTGATATTGAGATGTAATTATTATAGGTAGGTGGACCAATTATGATTGAAGTTTATCTATAATTTAGTCTGAGATTTTATGAATTTAAGAGGTTTTTGATATGTGTGGATGATTATCTCTTTGCCTATAATGCAATGATTCCATTATGACATGCTTAGACAATTGTATATAGATCTCTATTGTATCTCAAATATATATGAACTATGTTAGTAAATGTCTCACCTTGATTATCTACCAAATGTCCATGTTGAATGAGAACAAAATCAAGTGCATACTTTAAAGCATCTATCTCAACCTCGAACAAATGTTGTATACGTAAAAAGAAGAGAATTGGTTCCAAGTAAAGTCATAAATTTGTCTTATCAAATTATTGTTGTTTTGCTCATGTAGAAATGAATTTTTTTGTTTCTTCATTTGTCACTTGATTCAAAAACCATGCAATATGGGAAAATCCTAACATGAACCTATAGTAGATATGTTCTAAACCCAAAAATCTTATAAATCTTTGTGAGATTCCTCAATGTAGGCCAACCTTAAATTACCTAAAAATTACTTGAATATTTTTTAGATACATGTGTTATCCATCCCCATCAATGATATAACCAAAATAATATATATTTTTCATGCCAAACAAACATTTCCTAGATTTTCTATATAGTTTGTGATGATAGAGTGTGTCAAGAACCTATCTGACATACTCCAAATGGTCCTCCCATATTCTAATAAAAAAGAGTATGTCATCCAAGAGGACCAGCATAAATGTTTATGAAGGGTTAGTTAATGTTTTTCATCATTATCATGAGCATTTCAGTTGTGGTGGTCAAAATTAACAACATGAAGAACCATTCATACAATCCTTACTTCTCATTGAATAATGTCTTTCATGTGTCAGTTAGCTCAATTATCACCTAGTGATTGTAGACATCCAATTTTTACCACTATCATGTCAAAATTGCAAGTAAGATAGACTTCCTACAATAATGCCCAAATTGGACCAAATACCATTAAAATGCTCTAATTCATCTACACATGAAATGTGTAATATGTGCAATTTTTGAAGTGTACTAATGCATCCCCAATTGGGTCAACACATCATATGCAATCATCACCTTCCTTTGATTTATCTCCAAGAAAATTGCAACCTAACAAATTTACATTTTCAACCATTTGTGCATGATAACTTGTTAAATTCTTAGAGTTACAAAAAGGCTAATCAAGATTACTTAACTAAGTAAATCTAATTAAAAGGTTAAGTTAAAAATCCATGGTAATTAGATGAATATCTAATTTTAGAAATTCTAAATTCAATAAAATATCTAAAAGTGACATCAGTATGACATCATTAGTCACAAAATTCATGAATACAAAATATCAATATAAATACAACAAATATCTGGAATGGTGAGCCATGCCTATTAGTTGCAATAGTAACTCTAAAATTGAATGCCTTTGGTCCACCAAATTTTACCGATCTTGGGCCCTTGATTATTAGCTTGAGATGGACTATCCTCATCACTTTAGAAAAGCTATAAATACCAATGCCACCATAGATCAAATACAAGCGTTATTGTGCAAAGTATTTATGTAAAAAATCCTACAAAAATCTTCACCTATTCTCTTCCAATTGATCCACAAACCATACTAGATAGATTCCAATTGATCTATAAACCATACTAGATAGTACTTGGGGAAATCTTTGATGGCTCTTAAACCATGACATTTCTAAAGACTTTGAAATCTAGATCCAGGAACAAACATGCATGTGAATTAGCTTCAAAGGGAACATCCAAACATAAGGTAAAAACATCTTGTTTACTTTTCTAGTTAATTATTTTTTGCTTCAAGTCTTGCCCAATCTGAGGATCACACTTGAGAAGTTTGATTTGATATTATTTTATGTGTATTTTGCATACTAATGAGAACTAGCCTATTTTGTATTCATGTGTTTACATTTGGCACGCTTGATGGGACCGTGCACTCTACACATCTCTTTCCAAGCATTTTAAGTCTTATAATTACATAATTAGAGTGTTCTAACTCTGATTTTTCCTCTTTTCTTCTAAATTTCACATGTTAAATATTATATGTATCGATGGGATTACCCTAATAATTGGTAGGATTACATTTTATTACTCTCTAGGTTTTCTATATGTTTGAACAGGTTAATGAGATTAATTGTTAATCAGTGGGATTGCCCTACATATCAATGAGGTTGACATATAAATGATGAGGTCGCATTACGACCATCACTATGATTTCTTACAATTGATGGGATTGACCTATGCATTGGTAGGATTTCCCTGATAATCAGTGAGATTGCCCTACTAAATGATGGATTTGGGTTCTTGATTTTGTTAGGTGAATATTTTGTCGATCAGCTAACTGATGAGCAAAATAGGTCTTATCAACCATATCAAGGGAGATTGGTTGGCTAAATGTGCAAGTTTACCACATCAAAAGGGGACAAATCTCTCCTCTCATCAAGGGGAGGTTTCCTATAAATATGAGGAGCTATATACTATATATATAAGCAGAAAGTAACACTCAGGGGTAGGATAACACCATCCATCTCTCTTTTTTTAGAGATGATGTTCAAAAACAAAGGAGAAAATCTTGGTGAAAACACTGAAAGCACTTCTCTTCTTTCAAAAGTGATCTTGCAGAAAATAGTAGGAGTTCTTTCAGGTAGTGACAAGTAATTGGTAACAAAGGGTGTAGTAATCAGCAGACTGAGATGTAGCACAAAGTCTCCACCTCGACTGCCCAAGAGTGAAATATGAAGGACAATGAGGGCACAAAGTCATCCCAAGGTTTTTACATAGAAACATAAAATAGACAAACACACTAAAGGCAGTTGTAGATAGCACAAAGTCTCTCCACAGTTGGCTTCAGGACACCTTCTTGATTACTTCCACTAGTTTTGCTTGTTAAATTGAATAAAGAAGAATACATTCAGGAAATAGACATAAGAACAATCTCTTAAAATGACACAAGCTATAACAACACAAAGTCTGAAAGTAACTTGCTTTCCGATTCAAACAAAGAAATATGAAAAACAATTTGAGCTCAAAGTCTCAGTAATCACCTCTTAATTTGGGCAGAGTTTCACTTTTATAATGGAAAATTCTCCTTACATAAAGTAAGAGAATATAATATATAACAGCTAAGAAGGCTTGGCACTTTGTTCCATGGAATGGCCCATGGTGCATTCAATGCCTTGAATGCATTTTCAATTTTGTCAAAAGCCCATGCTGGAACAGGGCTGCCACCTTAACTGTGGTGTGTTGATTCATCTCAAATGTCTTCTCCTGGGCCTGAGTCATCTGGTCTATCACGTGATGTTTGCGCAACTGTCCACCTCACCTTTACTCTAAAGGAGACCAACAGGCCAAACCTTCAATATTTTCAAGTTCAAATATCTACTTGGTGGATTGTTCCACCTACTGGAATAACTTCTGCGTAGATATTTTTGGCTTTTCCCTCTTTGTCTCTTCTTGGTTTTTGTCTTTTCCTAGTTTTTGTCTTTTCCTAGAATTTGAGCTCTCAGGGCTAAATTCCTAGCTTTGCTGGCTCTTTCAGCTCTCTCCCTTTACGGTTCTTCCTTTTGGCATTTTGGCCTTTTGCATTTGGGTCTATGTTCAAGCCTTCAAAGATCAACGGCTATTTCATTGCCATGAATCTGATGATTTTGGGGACGTCACTAGTTGAACACCAATGGCTAGTTTATTACCCTAAATTTAACGGCTTCGAGAATGTCACCAGACGTCTAGATCCCAACAGCTAGTTCATAGTGCTTAATCTTGACATCTTCGAGCTCGTCACCCTCCTTGGCAATTCCTTTAGCTTTCTTATTTGATCCTTCCCAAAGGGGACTTGCCCTTCGGGGTATTAAGAAAGGTCCATTTTGATTGATGAGAGCTCCTCACAAGGGTATCTACTCTTTGGGGTTCTTTAGGTGGCCTTCAGGCAGTCTTTGGGGTCCTTCAGCTTCAATTCCTTTAGACAAAATGTCTGAAGGAAATGTTTGATCACCTTGGCCATTTTTGCCATGGAAAATCTTTTCAAAGGAATTCCTTTGCTCCATTTGGCCTTTGAAACGGTCCATTTCGCTCATCACCTGCCCTCCACAAGGGATTTTTGATCTCCAAGATTGCCTTTCAAAAAAGTTGCAAGGGTCCTTTTGGCTCCTAAATGCTCTTCACAAGGGCACTTGGTCTCTTTGCTTTGGGGCACTCCTTTGAACCGACAGATTGAACCAACTTTGGTTCAACGGTTCAATCTTGTGTTTACTTGACTGCTTGAACCAACTACATTGAACCAATTGCTTATTGAACCTTTGAACCATTGAACCATTTTGGTTCAAGGTTCAATAGTTCATAGTTCAAGCCTTCTTCTTTTTGCTAAGTCTTTTGAAGCCGTTGAACTTGCTGAAGTGGTTAACTCTTTAAGCTTGCCAACATCGTTGAACCTTTGAACCCGTTGAACCTTTGAACCTTTTGGAAGTGGGGTTCAATGGTTCAAAGGTTCAATCCTTTGTTTGAAGCTTGTCGATGAACCTTTTGGTTGAACCTTGGCGTTGAACCAACCTTGAAATTGCCTAAGTGTTGAGAGCTTGTTTCTTTCCTACAGAATCCATATAAATGAACTTGCAGAGTCCATAGAAACTAGTCCGTAGAAAGGAGTTCATAGAAACCCCTCCTGTAGAGTCCGTATAAACTAACCTGCGAATTCCATAGAATTGAGTTTGTAGAAATGAGTCTGTAGAAATTAGCCTACAGAGTCCATAGTTTTCTCTAAGTCTTTTGAGCCTTGAAAGAGTCTGTAGAATCCAGCCTGCGAAGTCTGTAGAAACATATCTGCAGACTCCGTAGAAATAACCCTGCAAAGTCCGTAGAAATAAGCCTACATAGTTTGTAGAAATAAGCTTGCAGAGTCTGTTATCTGAAAAAGCTTGAATAATGAAGAATTTGAATGTCTAGAACAATTTATGAGAAGGGAAGAGACAATTTTTTAGCCTGTAGGACCAAAAATAGTTCATGTGTTGTCCCAAAAAGGAGTGACAGATTTTGGGAACAATAGCTGGCTCCAGTTGGGGAACTTCTTTCAGTTGAAATTTTGAAGCAGCTGAGGGGAGTAGAAACCCGAATCTCCAGTGCCTTTAAGTATGCTGTTGGGCTACAGAGTAATGTTACCCAAAAAAAAAGGTGCCAAAAATGAAAATGAAAAGCACAAAATAGAACTAAAGACTATACAAATACACATATGTACAGATGATCTTATCTGATGCTTCAAGAATTGAAGTGCTTTAGATGCCACCCATTGTGAGATAGTGAAAATGGCATTTCATCCTGATAAACTAGCAAGAAACCATTTTCTCTCTAGAATCAATGATGGGCAAATAGAACTCTCCCCCAAGAATCACATTTTTTGTGTACTCCTTTTGGTTTTCTCTTCTTGCCCCATGGCAAGGTGTGGTCTCCAATTTGAAAACCATAAATCTTTGCTCTCTTGGTGAAGAGTTCCCTTTCCTGACTTTGGTGCGCAGTAGTATGGTCCACTACCATAGCTTGTTGTTCTTCTGTTCTAGTGAAGCATATGATTTGATTGTCAGCACCAAATACCTGTCAATGGTTGGCATTGTCAGGCACACTTGGTTGCAAGACCAGTTTGATAGTGTACCTATTATCTTTGAAATCAAGGTGAGAAACCATGAAAGTTACAGGGACAACCAATGATTTTACATGATTATGAAGCTCCCTAGGTACTGTAGATATATTGAAAGCATCAAAACTTTCAATATAATCCCATATCAGATTGCGGTAGTGGCACAGTCTTTTATTCTTGGTTTGACACAGGTTCTTCACCTGACAAACCATCAATTTGGCATCTCCTTTAGCATGAAGGAGTTTAACACCTCTATTTTGAGCTGCCTTCAACCCGAGTAACAGAGATTCATACTCGGTAGTGTTGTTGGTGTTGCTAAACTACAACTTGTATGAAGAAGAAAAATATCTCCTTGAGGAGATATCAACATAGTCCCGGCTCCAGCACTGGTATAATAATTGCTACCATTGAATCCCAAGATCCAAACATCATTAGAAACTGATCTTCTATCAAATTTTTATTTATTAGAGAGGGAAGATCCTTTTTCATCTATACTACACCCTACCAATTCTTCTAATGTCTTGTTTGAATTAATTCCTGGATTGCTAGCTATAGGACTTTCATCTGTAAAAACATGAACATCCTCTGTGGACAAAAATAATTACCCCTGCCTGAAGACTTAAATAGAATTTGAGCTTCAGGCGTTGATGTCTAAGTGACAACATATTTCACCTCCTTTTCAGGAAGCAATCTCTGCATAATGCCTTTGACTGGGATCCTCAACTCAAACAGGTCCATGCTCAATTCTCCTCGGACATCCTTGCAAAAAATTCATCCAAGGACGATGTCATATGAGGTTGGGACATCAGCCACCAAGATAGTCATCTTGATTCTCTTTTCTGAGAATGCTGTAAATGTAAATTAGGCATCCTTGATTTGTTCCAGTAGTGGCACTTGTTTGTTCTCCATGGAGAAAAATCTCCCAAATGTCTTGGTCAGTGTGAGACTAAGAGATTTTACCACTTTGGCAGGTGTGACATTATCTGAAGCTCCAGAATCAATGATGCAATTGCTCAACTAGTGACCGTTTATCAACAGGGAAACATAGAAAGGCTCTATTTTCCCAGGGGCAGTAGGAGGAGTAATGACAAGATTGTTTGGGCTGGGCATGTTCCTTGGGGGATCATGAGTTGCCTTCTTAACATCTTGTCCTACAGGGATGGCTTTATTCTTCACACACTCAACCACCCTGTCCAACTGCTCAGGGTTGGATTGTAGGAATTCAAATTTAGACATTTGAATTTTAGTTTTCTTGACATGGTCAACTATGTCAAACGTCTAAAATGAATTAGGAATGGGGGAAGGGAGTTCATCTTTCTAGTTTTTAGGGGGAAGGATTGATTTGTGAATTTGAAGTTGAAGATGAAGGCATGTTTAGAGTACTTACTTTTTTAGCAATCACTAGGTCCTTTGGCTGGAAAGGCAGAGAAGTTCCTCATTTGATAATTGAAATTGCAATGTGAGGTTGTTCCTCTTTTTTTTCTTTATCAGCTTACTGAGTTGACTAATTCTTGGGCTAGGTGAACACAACATATGATCCTTCAACTACTTTACCTTCACTTATGGGTTCATCCTGGTAATTTAAAAAACCAATGTTAGAGTCACCAAATGATTCTTCTTAGTATGCTATAAAGAGATCAGCATCATTTTCTTGATCAAACTCAGGTTAGAAAGAGAAATCATGTTCTATTTCTAGATATCTAATTGCTGAGTTGGTTGGAGGTGCTTCAAGGGCAAGGTTACTCTGTGGGGGAGGAAGACAATTTGTTTGCCCTTGATTCCTGGCAGCATTTCCTTGATATGACTGGTTCTGAAATGTCCTCCTTGGCATATCTCGATGAGGAAGAGTAGACATACCTTGGGCCACTTGTCTTTTCAAGGCTAGCAGTTCATTTGCTAGCTTTTGCACCATTTGATCAGTGGTGGCTATAGGTGAGTATTCAGAAATGAAGAAGATTTACCTTTGTTAGGATCTCTCCTTATCTTTCCTACCAAGATAAGGTCATCTTGTACCTTAGTAGCCAAATCCTGAGCAGTAACAAGGTCTATGTGGCCAGCCCGTCTTAGCAAAAAACTCACTTCAGGCAGTTGTGAGTTAATGAAGAAGCACTTAAGGTTCTTAGGTGTTGGCTGAGTAATGGTAGGATTTTAGTTCCTCAACTTGTCAAACTTGGCAATGAAATCCCTCATAGGTTCATGAGGTTCCTTCTTCATCTGTGTGAGCTAGACTAGCAAGGCATGTGCATCTTCTACAGGCTTGAACCTGGCTTTAAATTTAGCTGTAAGAGTGTCCCAATCAGTCACTGACCAAGCCTACAAATGGTAGAACCAATTTGCAGCAGCGCCTTGTAGTGTTTCCATAAACAACCTAACTGCTATGTCCTCATATTCCATGCCTATCACACCACAAGTTATGCTGAAGGCAATAATATGTTCATTAGGATGAACTTTCCCATCACCAAATAACTTGAGGAAATGCTTCCTTAAACTGTGTGGTAGCTCATGAAGAGGTGGAGTAAGATTGAGTGGGCCAAAAGAGTTACCCTAGGGACCTTAAACTGCCATGATTTGATTATGGAAAATGGGGATAACAAATCTGGGTGGAGTATGTATAGGCAAAGCTCTGGTAATAGCTGAAAAAGAAGCTCTGCCTTGTGTTGGTGACCTGGTACGGGTATGAGGAACACTCCTGGATCATTGAACTTGAAGTTGGGGAAGGAACAAATCAAAATTTCCCTGCTACACCAACTCAAAAATAAGGTCAACAACACCTTGGGCTCTCTGGCTTCTAATATAGCATGGAGTTGCTAGATTGTAGAATAAAAATGAGAAAGAACTAGCCCTACTTCAGCTTAAAGCTTAAGGCTTCAAATTGCGTGCTCTTTCCCAATGGCTCTGGTTTACAGACTAGATTATATAATGTAAATGGATATAATATAAATGGATAAGGATAGGGACTGCTTCAATCTAAAACTTGAGGCTTCAAACTGCACGTAATGTCCCCAGCAGAGTCGCTAAAAAACTGTTGGCGTGGAGCTGGCAGAGAATTGACTTTTGACATGCAATGCTCCATCTCCAGCGTCCCTAGTTTCACAGCTCAGAGTAGATAATAGAAATGGATAAGGCTATAATGATAATGAATAAGACATAGACCAGATTCACCAGAGTATATATAATGGATAAGGGTAGGAACTGCTTCAATTAGAAATTTGAGGTTTTAGACTGCAAGTAACATCCCCAATGGAGTCACCAAAAAATTGTTAGTGTGAAGCTAGCAGTGTTCTTTCCTACTTCACATCGTTCCCCAGCAGCATGAAATGTTTTAATTTGAATAGACTAGACAAGGACTAAAACTGCATGTAGTGTCCCCAGTGGAGTCGCCAAAAAACTATTGGGTGAATATTTTGTCAATCAGCTAATTGATGAGCAAAATAGGTCTTATATACCACAACAAGGGAGATTGGTTAGCCAGATGTGCAGGTTTACCACATCAAAAGGAGACAAATCTCTCCTCTCATCAAGGGGAGGTTCTCTATAAATATGAGGAGCTATATACTATATATATAAGCAAAAAGTAACACTCAGGGGTAGGATAACACCATCCATCTCTCTTTTTTTAGAGATGATGTTCACAAAGGATAAAATCTTGGTGAAAACACTGAAAACACTTCTCTTCTTTCAAAAGTGATGTTGCAGAAAACAACATGAGTTCTTTTAGGTAGTGACAAGTAATTGGTAACAAAGGGTGTAGTAATCAATAGACTAAGATGTAGCACAAAGTCTCCACCTCCACTGCCCAAGAGTGAAATATGAAGGACAATGAGGGCACAAAGTCATCCCAAGGTCCTTTACACAGAAACGAAAAATAGACAAACATGCTAAAGGCAATTGTAGATAGCATAAAGTCTCTCCACAGTTGGCTTCAGGACACCTTCCTGATTACTTCCACTAGTTCTGCTTGTTAAATTGAATAAACAAGAATACATTTAAGAAACAAACATAAGAACAATCTCCTAGAATGACACAAGCTATAATAGCACAAAGTCTGAAAGTAACTTGCTTTCTGATTCAAACAAAGAAATATGAAGAACAATATGAGCTCAAAGTCTCAGTAATCGCCTCTCAATTTGGGCAGATTTCACTTCTATAATGGAAAAGTCTCTTTGCATAAATTAAGAGAATACAATATATAACAACCAAGAAAGGCTTGACACTTTGTTCCATGGAATGGCCCATGCTGCATTCAATGCCTTGAATGCATTTTTAGTTTTGTCAAAGAGCCCATGCTAGAATAGGGCATCGGCCTTAACTGTGGCATGTCAATTCATCTCAAATGTCTTTTCCTAGGCCTGAGTCATCTGGTCTATCACCTAATGTCTGTGTAGCTTTCCACCTCACTTTTACTCCAAGGGAGACCAATAGGCCATGCCTTCAATATTTTCAAGTTCAAATATCTACTTGGTGGACTGTTCCACCTACTGGAATAACTTCTATGCAGATATTTCTAGCTTTTCCCTCTTTGTCTCTTCCTGGTTTTTGTCTTTTCCTAATTTTTGTCTTTTTCTGGCATTTGATCTCTCGAGGCTAAATTCCCAGCTTTGCTGGCTCTTTTGGCTCTCTCCCTTTGCGGTTCTTCCTTTTTGGCATTTTGGCCTTTTGCATTCAGGTCTGTATTCAAGCATTCAAAGATCAACGGCTATTTCATTCTCATGAATTTGACAGTTTTGGGGACATCACTAGTTGAACACCAATGACTAGTTTATTTCCCTAAATTTGACAGCTTCAAGAACATCACCGGATGTCTGGATCCCAACAGCTAGTTCATGGTGCTTAATCTTGACGTCTTCGAGCCTGTCACCCTCCTTGGCAATTCCTTTAGCTTTCTTGTTTGATCCTTCTCGAAGGGGACCTACCCTTTGGGGTCTTGAGAAAGGTCCATTTTGCTTGGCGAGAGCTCCCTGCAAGGGTATCTACCCTTTGAGGTTCTTCAGGTGGCCTTTGAGCTGTCTTCGGGGTCCTTCGACTTCAATTCCTTTGAACAAAATGTTTGAAGGAATTCCTTCAGACATTTTGTCTGAAGGAAATATTCCATTGCCTTAGTCATTTTTGCCATGAAAAATCTTTTCGAAGGAATTCCTTTGCTCCATTCAGCCTTTGAAATGATCCATTTCGCTCATCACCTGCCCTCCGCAAGGGCTATTTGATCTCCAAGATTGCCTTTTAGAAAAGTTGCAAGGGTCCTTTTGGCTCCTAAGTGCCCTCTACAAGGGCACTTGGTCTCTTCGCTTTGGGGCACTCCTTTGAACCAACTGATTGAACCAACTTTGGTTCAACGGTTCAATCTTGTATTCACTTGACCGCTTAAACCAACTGTGTTGAACCAACCGCTTATTAAACCTTTGAACCATTGAACCCATTGAACCTTTGAGCCATTTTGGTTCAAGGTTCATTGATTCAATGGTTCAAGCCTTCTTCTTTTCACTAAGTCTTTTGAAGCCATTGAACTTGCTGAAGCATTTAACTCTTTAAGCTTGCTGATGTTGTTGAACCTTTGAACCCATTGAACCTTTGAACCTTTTGGAAGCGGGGTTTAATGGTTCAATCCTTTGTTTGAAGCTTGCCGATGAACCTTTTGGTTGAACCTTGGCATTGAACCAACCTTGAAATTGCCTAAGTGTTGAGAGCTTGTTTCTTTCCTGCAGAGTTCGTAGAATTGAACCTATAGAGTCTGTAGAAAGGAGTTCATAGAAACCCCTCCTGTAGAGTCCGTAGAAACTAACCTGTGAATTTCATAGAATTGAGTCCATAGAAATGAGTTTGTAGAACTTAGCCTGCATAATCTGTAGTTTTCTCTATCTTTCGAGCCTTGAAAGAGTCTGTAGAATCCAGCCTGTGGAGTCCATAGAAACATATCTGTAGAGTCCATAGAAATAAGCCTGTAGAGTCCATAGAAATAAGCCTGCAGAGTCCATTAGCTGAAAAAGCTTGAATAATGAAGAATTTGAATGTCCAAAACAATTTTTGAGAAGGGAAGAAATAGTTTTTTACCCTGTAGGACCAAAAATAGTTTGTGTTGTCCCAAAAAGGAGTGACAGATTTTGGGAACAACAGATTTCACTATGTTTTCTAAAATTGGTAGGATTGACCTATTAAACATTAGCATTGACATACAAATGGTGAAATTTAATTGTTGATTATTGAGGTTACTCAAAAGGTCATTGTACTTTCTATAGTTATATTTATTTAAACTTTGAATTCATCATCTAAAATGGTGAGGTCATCTTGTTAATTGATGGGATCACCAAAATTATATTTCTAATTCACTACAGAGTGGTGACATTGAGCTGGAATCAATGGGATCATCTTGTAGAATGATGAGATCATCCTACATAATGGTAGGATCACCCTATGTGAATTTTCCCAAGGCCTAAAAACTATAAAAATTTAACTTCCTTTGATAGCCAAAATCATTGTTCAAACACTTAATCCTTCTTTTATCAGGGTTTGATAGCTTAAAAGGTTGTTTTACACAATTAACAAGGTAAATTTCATTCACCTTTTTATTTGGTGCTTAATAAGGAACATACACTTTAATTTTGTACTTTTAAGAGCATTTTCATTTCATCGTTTACTTAGAGTACTTTTTCTTTCTTGTTTCTTTGCATAAACTAGTGTGTCTATGCTCTCCCCTTTCCCCCTTTATGGATCTTGAGTGATCAAAAACACATAGTTTACTTGTATTTTTATCTAATTGAAGGACTATTTTGAATTATTCTCTTCTCTTGCCCATCCATGGGGTCTTGAGAAATAAACACATCTTTTCTTTTTTCATTTTTTAACTACGCAGGGTGGATTTCATCACCTTCTTGTGAGTTCTTAGGGTGCAGTGACTAAAATGTCATTACCCAACATTCATACCAACCATGTTATCCAATGGGGTATATAAATTGAGGCTAAACTAGTGGTGTCTTATATGGAATGTCCCTTAGAACTTGGCTCAACCTGTATCACTTCGCTGAGATCCTTACAGATGAAGTGGTTGCAAAGGTACTAAACCCTTTGGCGAATGACCCTTTAAACCTTGATGTCTAATTGATGGATTTGTGCCCTTTGAATACCATATAGATATCCAAATGAAAACTAAGAATATAAACCACTTTTATCATGGAATTCTCATTGATGTAGGGGTGCAAAGGTATCAACACCCAAAGATCACCTTTTGATACAAACCTTTGAGAGATGGGTGGAATTAAAATTGCACTGTTATAACTTTGATTACTTAATGATCCATTAATTTTTTAATCCTCTCAAAGGTAAGTATATCAAAAGGATCAATGATCATGCTATAAAGCTATGTCAATTTCTAAGGTACGATCGTGATTGCTTGAGTATTTTGTCAAAATCAGTTTTGTGTTCATAACCACATTCAAACAAGTACAACAAGTTCTAGAAATAAAAGTCTCAAAACACATATTCACACACTAAGGTGTTATGCTGCCCACTTTTTTGACCATCTTTCTTACATTTCATAGCATTACGCTTTCTAATTGGAACAAATGCTTGCCTCATTTATCACCATTACACTACCCATTCCATTATTGGTTTCAAACTTAGATTTTTCTTGTGTCAAATCTAGTTCTAAAATCCAAAATTATTAGATATTATTCGAATTTAAAATTCTAAAAATTAAGTCAAATACCAACCAAGGTCTAAACCTTCTCAAATTTAAGTATCATTTCAACCATGTCTAGGTACACTTGTAGTGGGGCTTCTCACGACCCTAGTTTTGAAGAAAAAAACTTCTATGATGCTTCATGATACCTTAGGAATTATGAAACAAGTGAGGATTGGAAAGACCACCCAACTGTGTTTGAATACCTCCCTCCCATTTCAGGATCTAGTCAAGTCCATTTCAAAAATCAAGTCATGGAAGATAAAGATGAGGCACTCCTAAGACTGTTAGAATATGGAGCCAAACTATTAGAAGCACAATTACTAAGAGGGGGGGTGATCAGTGATTCAAGTAAATGAACTTTAATTCCAATTAATCAAACTCTTAACAATTCAACCATAAGCAATCATGAATCATGTATACCATTTGTTCCAATGAACAAAGAGACAATGTAAGATCAAAGCACATAACACATGAATTATGTGGGAAATGCTCATGGGGAATAAAACCCACTCTCAAGTCTACAAAATAATAGACTAAAATCCTATAAAATGATCATAAAAATGAGGATTTAGTGAAGCAACCACTTCACAAGGAACACCAACCCCTAAATATGGCAAGCACCAACTTTCCTTTTAGCTAGCACTAACTATCAAGGAGGCTACAACCCCCTAGGTGATCGAACACCAACTCAAACACCTCCAAACTATCTCCACCTATGATATGATGTATTCAACACTTGATGATGGTATTATATGATATTATAAACCCTATTTAACTTCTTCATACTCATACAAACCCTCATTCCAAACCTCTCATCCAAAACATGCAAATCAAACCCTCAAATGTCTTTCACTTGCTTTCACAAAGACACCTCCAAAAATTACACAAACACTTGCAATCACATCAAAAAAATATTTTGAGATGATTGGCACCTCTCTCATATCCAAAACCTCTACACAAATCTCTCACCAAGTCCTCTTTTAATTCACCCATTTACGCAAATAATTACTCATGCATCTCTACATAAACAATTCTCATACACAACACATATGAGCTTAAATCCACTCAAAATATGCTCATGACCTTTAGTATGGCTATAAGACCTACACAAACATATTTATCTCTAATTATGATAAATTTAATCCCCTCTTTCATCTCTATAAATCACGCTATGATTCTCTCCAATCTTCCATTTTCACAACCACTCAACCACACTCACACACTTACTTGCATGTCTCACTTCATACATAAAAAAGGGCATAAAACTTCTTGTTTATATAGCACACACTTTCATGGTTAGAAAATACATCTTTTCCAAACATGGATCAACTCAAAATATCATTATAGACATGAATCATACATTCCATAGTCATCCAATAGGTCAGTCATGATTCAAAGGGCTCAAACCCCACATATAGTCTAACCTTCACCTTTGAATTTACTCTTTTGAAGAATATACAAGATCAATATCTTCTTAGTTGGCCAAGAGACATTTATTAACCCTTTAAGGATTCTAAAACACTTCTAAAAATATCAACATCACCTCCATTGGTCATCCAAAACATTTGATAGCTCACCCTTAAGTAACCATACCTTTCTATTAGGCCTAATTGGCTCTTTTAGGTCTCATGAAGACCTATTCATCTTTTCAACACTAAAATGAGCCAATTAGAAACACAAGACCACTTATAATCACATGGATCCATTACATATTACCCTTAAGATGCCCTCAAGTGATAATATCCATCACTACACACTTTTGAAACATTTGCTCACCTTAGAAACCTCCATTAGGTCTTAAAGACCTATTAGGCTTAACTTGCCCAAAAATAATGTCTTCACCAAAAAAGGCTCAAACTAACTGAATATATACTTTCCATGTACAATACACATATGTATGGAGATATTAAGACATTAGGAACATCATATAGTTGATAATTCACCTTAATTAATCCACCTATGGCTCATAAACACTTCTTCAAGAAGCCCACTCAGATCTGCAATAAATATAGTCAACAACAGTCAGCTTTGATCTAAAATAACTTCACTTTTAGTAACTATCAATACCTAAAATATCTTTTATAGTAATATAAATGGAGTATAATTCATCTTTTCTTTTTATACCAACAATATCTGATCAATACATTGTCTTCTATAATCACTTCTTTGCATTTTGGTTTATTCAAAAAAAATACAGCCAACAATAGTCAAATTTGGTCAATAATATATGAATATGTAAAAAAATTAAATACCTTAAATTAAATTTTATGAAACCCCCTTATAGTTCTCTGCCACTTTTATTTTTACTTCATCCTTAAATTCTGCCTCCATCAAAAGATATAATAAGAACACTGCATACTGGTCCTTTGTTCACTAGATATTAAAAATTTGGCTATGGAACCAACAAAATCTACCAAATTTTAACTATCAAAACTTTTGACTCACACATCCTAAATACTTTAAACTTGGAACATAAAGAATATGTACAATTTTTAACACACCCATATAACCATATTCCTCTAACTCATCCATATGCATAAATTCTAATGTAATCAATCTACCTACTCAACACAAATCTTTCACAAGACCACATATGCCTAGAAGAACACAATGAAGAAACATATGAATTAAAATCATGAACATTATGATATAAATAATTTTAAAGCTTTTATATTACCCATAACACATGATCAATACCTTAGATTCATCCCTACTCACTTATTAGGCCTTCCAATTCCACCTCTCACTCTAACTGGTTTTTCTCACTCATGGTACCTTTTCCCTCATATCAAATAGGTAACTTTGAGGGCCTCGATATTTGACACAAAAAAATGAATATTCCTAAAAAATTTCATTAATTTTTTATTCAATTCATCTCACACCCATTTATTTCCCTGGTCACTTTTACAAATTTCTCTCAAAAATAAAAACACTGTTAAGAAGTACTTTTCTATGGGACCCACAAACAATCAAGTCTAATAAAACACATCATCAGAAGCCTAGAGGATTACTATACAACCTCAAATCATCATACACCACATTCTTGAGCATATACAATAAATATCTTTTATATCAGGTCCAAGACTATCCTTTTTGCACATAAAACTTGCTTACCTTCTTAGCAATTGTTCATAAAGAATAGAGCTTTAATCCATGAAATAATGTTTGTAAAACCTTCTTAGAAACTTTCCTCAACATATCTAGAAGTATCATCCCCCCATGCAAAGTATACATGAGTTGATGAACATAAAAACTTTCCTCTCGGGCTCACAATGCACCATTCGAACTCCCTCTAAAGCACATGAAGACATGTTTGACTTTCACACACATCCTTTAACCTGATATACCACTTTATCATTGATAATTCCTCTTATACATCAATTAAAACACTTACCATAAATATCCCAACACAAACTCCCACCTAAATTCCCCATAGAGTAATTATGTAGCCTTGTTCTGGTAGAGGAGTCACCTCAAGTGGTAATTGTTAACCAAAGTTAGCCTCTAAACCAAATTTCAAAAATAGTTATAACATCATCTAGAAAAATGAAGGGGTATATTATTAACTCATCCCAACAAGGTCATATTATTAATACTACAATAAAACATATTAGTCATTGGTACCTAGACCATCTTGTAGTTGTATGATGACTTCTCTAGCTGTGACTTCATTTAACAATGCCACATTTGTAGACCAAAATTGTTGTTTGAACAACCACAACCACCCTTGGCCAATTCTATGTCTAATATAGATCCATTGTCTCCTTTTGAATAGATAATTCTAAGGAATGCTTTGTAACAAGTTGCACTTGACATCCAACATATTTTTTTCAATCATAAAGAGGTCATTTACAATATGCAACAAGTACCAAAACATCACAATAACAAGTTGAAAACAATTAACCACCATAAAAATTGGTGAGTGGCACATAACACACATTGCCTACCTCTAATTCACAACAATAATGACCTCTTGTGAACTTATAATAGATTCATCATAACTAACAACAAATCCCCTTCAATTCATAATAGCATATTCCTAGGAGTCAACAATAGGTTCCTCCAAATCAACAATGCCTTACCTATTTCCATTTCAATCATAACTAACAACAATTTCCTTATCAAAATTAAAATTTAGGTGATAGGGTGAATATCCTTAATAGAACCACACAAAGAGGGTCCATCCCTACTTATGCCAACTCCAACCAAGTCCATTAGTCCACCAATACCCAACAAAATGCCTTCCTTTCATAAAAAAACACTCCCAATGTCCAAGTGGAATACATGAAGGAGATCATCTTAGGACTTCAGAAGGTAATTAAACTAAAAAGTACAAATTTGATGAAATATGCCCCTACCTATTTTATCTTAGTGTTCTCCAGGTGCCTTTCCAACCTCATTTTGAACTACCAATATTTCACAAATATAAAAGGAAAGGTGATTCAATAGATCATGTACAAGTATTCTTTGTTGCATGCCAAGAAGTAGCTTACAATAGTATATATTTGCTTCACTTATTTCCACACAACTTGAGTGGAAAAAGCCTTAGAGTGGGTTCTCATAAAGGGATCAGTAACCACTTTTAATGACCTATTAGAGAAGTTTATCAATCAGTTCTCCTATAACATAGATCATGAGTTGACTATAGTTAACTTATTTAATGGTAAGTAGTGTGGTAGAGAAAGCTTCTCGACATTATTACAAAAGGTGGAGAGCCCTATCAAGTCACTTTACACACAATCTCCCATATAAATAGTTAGCTGGTATTGTTGCATGGAAATTGAATGTTGAGGTTGCTATAATCTGAGACTTCATTGTGCAAACACATTTGAAAAAATCATTGACAAGGGGGTACATATTTAAAAGTCACTTATTGATAAGGGTTTGGTTAAAATATAATCTCAAGCCCAACCACTAGCCTAGACTCAAACACCAATTCAATCAAGTATAATCTAAAAGCCTAAGGTCTTCAAGAAGAACAAAAACATGGTTGGAAATGGGGTCACAAAAGCAAGACATGTGCAAATGGTGCAACCACTGTCTATCCAAAATACCCCACCTAATCCACTTTTTACCCTAGAAATAGCTCCCTCAAGATGGGGACACTTCTAAGATAGGGTTTTTAGTAACTCAAGGGAGTCCATTGAGGCAGTATTCCAAAAATTAATTAAGCTAATATGATTTTTTGGCTAGTTTAAAAACCCTTTTCTGGAGGGCCAACCCAAGCCAACATGGTATTGACAGAACAAGTATCATGAGTACCATCACATCATCAGCCACACAATCTATAGATGTGTGCAACTGAGACATATTATCCAAGTTATGCTCAAAAATGTATAATTTGAGTTAGAGAAGAGAGCTCCAAATACTATTTAGGATATGGGCATCTAAAAATATCCCTTCCCAAAGAATAATAATCAACAACAAAGTAATAATTAGAATCAAGGTCAGGGTCATCATCAAAATCAAGCAAAGAGCCAAAATCAGAACCAAACTAGTCATAATCAAGATCATTACACCCAAGCCAACCAAATTGTTACTGAAATGTTTTGTATGATTATAACAATGTTATAGGGCATGTTATTAATGCCATTCCTCATACACATTTTAGAAAACATCAATGTGTTATCCCTTCTATTTTGGGACCACTATCTTTGTTTATAGGTAATTATACACCAAGTCAGAGGAACTTAATTGCACCTTGACCTTCATAAATTACTACTCTTGGACCTCTGCCTAATTCTTATAATTTGAGTAACTCTCTCACAAATTAAAATTATGCAGTCACAGCTAGATGTTTGAGAGTTACCCTCCAAGGCCCTTTGCCTTCCTCTGATACCAATTATTACATCCTGATTCCTTACCAGACAAACTTGCTAGATTACCCATGGATATCTGCAACTAACAAATTTAGATTTGGTTATATTTCTGACTAAACTTAAAATCTATGGTATTATGGGATAGTAGAATATTACTTAGTTAGATGACAATACATGATTACTTATTATGAACTAGTTTATGTATGCATTTATTTTGTAAGCATATTAATGTATTAATTCAATATATTGTTGTTTTATGATTATCATGTGAAATGATGTAATGGCTTGGATGTTGTGAGGTGGACCCAAGATAATTTATCCCTTGAACCTATCAGAGGGAGAACATCATCAGAGAGGGTGGTGTAGATGGAGACGTTGAAGGTCTACAAAGAACTGGCAAAACCCTAAACACACACACAATAGTTAGTCATTATAACAATGCATTTATAAATTATTATTTTTGGTGTTTGTTTAAATTATTGTTTTTTATGATTGTCTAAGTTGGTAGACTATAAAAATAAATTCCTTTGTGTGCTTAGCCTAATGTGCCATTAATACATGTAGAGGCAAACTTAATAAAGGTAAAATTAAATATGGGTTATTTATGATTTTATCATTTAATTTGTTGAAGTATAATTAAAAGTTAAATTAATTTAATATGAAATTGGAATTTCATATTAAAATATATAAAAAAGGAAAAATAGGAAAAAAAAAAACTAGAAATTAAAGTAGAAAATCTAAAAAGAGTTAAATATATTAAAATAACAAAAATAAAAGGAATATAAAAAAAAGAGTAGAGGAATGAGGTTTAAATAAAAATCATGAACTAAAAAGAAAGTGTGTTTAAAAAAAAAAAACTATGCCTCTTTTTTGAAATTATAAAAAGATAATCTTGAGGAGAATAATGATATGGAAAGGGAGACATATAAAAGGGTAGAAGGGAAAAAAAGGTACACAAAGAGGAAGAGATAGATCAAAAGACGAAGTCGTTCAATATGGAATGCTTACCAGGTAAGTGGAGAACTTGAAATTATGATTTGGAGTTTATCTGGGGTCTACTTGATTAAAGATAATTTGTGTAAACAATATTAATTTAGTAAGTGTTATTCTCTTATATATATATTCTTATACGAATAGCCATGAGGTTAGGTAGATAAAACCATATTAATTGTATTGGATTCACACTTTTTGTAGATTTTTATCTTTATTGGTTGTTGCCATCAAGTTCCCTATTCACTGACTGTGATAGTCTTCAGCGTTTACACCGAGCAAAAGTGATTTATGTTTGGAAATAGGTGAATCCATCAGTGCATAAGTTGACATATTATACCAATCGCTATGTATTAATAAATCATAGTATACCATTAAAATCATGTCTGTCAAAGATACTAAGTCATTGGCCTACTAGAATAACCCCCTAAACATGTATTTACATTGATTGTTAATAAATTACTGAGTAAAATCGCTGTAGATAAAATAGAATATATTTTATAGTGATTTATAGTCAAATTGTAGAGTATGCCAAGATAAAATTTTGAATAGTGAATGAATATTATTCTGGTTATATTATTTTGGATGGTAGATATCAATCGCTGAATATAATCAGTGGTAGATAGTAATATTAATACCATGGATAAATAGTCTGATCAGGGTGCCAATTTTAACAAGCCAATAAAAAACATCATTGAAGTATGGTACCTATTTCCTTTTAAATAGGCCAGAGTATTGAGAATGCATTGATGTAATAGGAATCACCAAAAATTTAGCATATATTCAACAAATATATATTTTAAAGTAGAGTTTCTAACTTTTGGCTGAGTTGACTTATGTTTGATTTGCTAGAAAAATATTTGATTTTATGCAAACCTCAAAGATGTGGAGTTGTTATACATTTATCTGGAAGTCAACATACTTTTCAATTTTCTAGCTAGGATAACATAAATAATCTGTAGGTAGCATGCATAGTGGAAGGGTGTTGACTTGCATAATATTAGCGCTTAAGGGGCAGACACAACATTGCTGTAATTTGGTAAAAGAAATTTGATATCTACTTTTACTTGACACCAAGTATAAACTAGAAAATCTGATATTTAATCTTATCATGGGCAATAAGGCGTCACCCTATTCTTTCCAACTAGCTTAATGTTAAAAAAACATTGTATGTGCATGTACTTATTGTGTTTTTAGAGTAACAAGAAATTTTAAAACCATTTACACCATATTTTTTAGGAAGATTGGCTTCCTTTTATAAGTATGTGGAATGATTATTATTATACATGTGGCGTACCAAATAAGGAAGATTTATAATTTTGGATAGTGTGTGATTTAGCAACTTGTGAGAAAGTGTGAGATTTAATTAATTATCGTTTGTGGAAATATTATTATAATTTTGGACAGTGTCATATTTAATAACTCATGAAAATATTTATATGTGGTGTACCATCTCAATAAACCTCTATTAAATGTTATAAATATTGTGACTAGGTTTATCTATGCATATTAAAATAATTGTGAGTACTCTAGGAAAGTACAAAGGTACATATTTGAGTTTAAAAATATGTGGGTTGGGAGCATGCAATAATATCTAAAATTATAAAATTATAGAAAGATCTATTTAATAGGTTATACATAATTTATGTTACTCAATAGTGCATTTATTATCTAACTATGTACTTAGGTATGAGTGTGTGTGTGTGTATGCCAATACTGCTAGACAATGTAATCCCCAATGTAAATTTTGCCCTAGTGGTTATAGTACAATTTACACCATGATTATTTTATAAGTATAATTACTAATTATGTATACTATAAATGATCAGTATGTTATAGCAGAGACCACCAATATTTATTGGTAATTATTAGTTTTGTGTATTGAGTATTAATCCATGGTGATCAGGTGTATGAAAAGTAAATAGGGGCATATACATAATAGTCACTTTAGGATGCATGACTATAAGACCAGATTCAGACGAATATGTTGTCATGGTTTGATTGATTCATTAACCTTTGTGCATGATATAACTAATGTGCATCACTTAAGAATAATTAGTAAATGGCTGAAGGCTCGTATAAAAACCAAAGTACAAAAGATTATGTTATCTTGAGAACTTATGTATAGATGAAAACTTGTCTACTTTAGGGATGAGTTACTGTGAACGTGTTTTACATAGCAAGTCCCTTAAAAGATCATCCCTATATGTATAGTTGTGAAAACTTTGATTTAGTATTCATATATCATTGGAGTATTTCCATTTGGTGCTTGTATGATGAACAAGTACTCGTATATAAGAAATATACCTATAGTTAGGTAGATGGTTAAAATGAGTCATTAAGTTTATTTAAACTAGAAACTATAAGCTTTTGGAATAGTCTCCTAGAAGCAAAATGAGTCTTTAGAATGAAAAATCATAATGGGTTTACGAATAATCTGACTCACTATTAATAATGTGATTGACTATTAGTCATATGTATTCAGTATGGAATACTTGTGTGCATTACATACTATGAGTGTGTTAATATGTTTAGCAATAGTGCATAGAGGTGCATTGTGATGCATGTTTGTATGTTATGATGCTTTGGAATGCTTGTATGCAGTTTAACTTAGGGTATACCTGGGTGGTATAGCTTCGTGCTTGCTTAATTGTTAATATGTATGTATGTTGCTTGATTTTTGGAATCATAAATTTAGATTATGTGTTGTTATGTAGTTGGGAACCTATGATAGTATAGGATATGATAGGGTACTATAGTATAAAAGTATGTTGTACTCAGGTGATTTATACCGTAATTATTATGCTCAACTCATATCTACATTTGACTATTTTACTATATACATGCTGGTTATTGTTATGGATAGTGTATTTTGTAATAATTGGTAAGACTTTGTGTATGCGTGCATGTAACCCTTGAGATTTTAATGAATGCTATGTTGGTATTTTATTATGTTATATGTGAACTATGAATTGATTTGTTATATATAGTTATTTGCATATTTATTTATGTTTCTGTGATTCTAAGACTACTTTATATGACTATTTTTGGGAAAACTAGTAGTTATGTTTTATAATACTATACTATGGTAATATGGGTTATCATAGGTGTAGTATGTTTGGAAAAAAATAGTGGTTCTTGAAATCTAATTTTTATGTATATTTTACCTAGGTGGTATAGACTATAGTTATTATTTATAATATGGGATAGAAATAATGTAAGATTCATTCATATATTTAACAAAATAACTGCATGCTTTGGTTATTCCTATATTTAGCATCTAGTTTGATTTTATGTGTGAATATGATGTAAATTAAATGAATCTTGCGGTTAAATTGTATTTTACCAAACTGCATTACTAATTTGGATTAAGAAGTGAGATGGACTCCATTGGCTTATTAGACTCAAAATAACAGATAAAGGCAATCTGATCAAGTGTTGTGTGTGAATTTGATTGATCTAGATCATTATTATTATTCATTTGTAAAAATTTGGGCCAAAGCATGTTTAGTGAAACATTATCATTTCATGAGTGTGATTCACATGTTCATGCAATATCTAGCAATATAACAAAAATTATATGATACACTACATGCTTAGTTTAGAATCATACAATATATTCATGGGTACTTGCTAGTCTCTTTGGATTCCTGTGCCATCACTATATACTCATCCATGAAGGGAGGGCCATTCCCTGATGGGATATTATGTGGGGGATCATTGGTCTATGGTTGGTGTGTAAAAGTGCTCAGATGATGCTTTCCCTTCCCACAATAGTACTACTATTGAGATGACACTTGAGTTTGCCACATATAGTAGAGAGTTTGGGGAACTCATGCTCTGAGGAACCATGTATCTATATGTACATTGTATTGTATTGTATTTATCATTTAGTATTGTCATGAAGAGTCATAATTAATTGTTATTATAAATCAATAGCAGTGGTTATAGACTTGTTTAGTTGTAGCTGAATTAATGTAATTATTTTTTGTATTCACATTATGACGTATACTCTCATGATATTAGAGATTAGTATTATGTGATGTATTATGCTTGTTTATATTTTCACTATGTGCATTTCTTATGGTCTCTATATATTCTCATGGTATAATCTATATTTGGTATATGTGTTAAATTTAAAAAATAAAAAATTCATGTTTTTCTATGTCTAACCCAATGGGGTTATTACACCAATCATGTTCAAGACTCTACAACTTTGAAAGCCAAACCATATCTCCCTTCTAATAAGAAGCAATATAATATTGGTGAATAACTAAGAAAAATTCATGTACAAATTTCCATCCTAGATCTCTTGTGTACATCTGAAGTTCATATAACAATATTGAATGATTTTCTCCAATAGGCCAAGATACCCAATGACATTGATCCTACCTATTTATAAGCACTTATGGGGAATTTATCCCCAGGGAAACAAATTATATTTTATTAATGTGATATGTCATCCCTTGCTCCCCTACATAATAATCCTTTGTATATTACAACCATTATTTCCTGTCACACAGTCAAGCACATTCTCATATATAATGGTTTAGAGTTGAATATAACTTCATTGAAGTTGATCCAACATTTGGGATATATAGCAATCAATATATAATTATATAACATCATGATCAAAGCCTATGATAAATTAGAAAGATAATCTTTAGGTACTATTTGTCTGCCTATCATTATTGGGCATGTCACACATGACACCCTTTACCATGTTATTGATATAGAGATGCCCTATAATTTTTTGCTTGGTAATCCTTGGATCCATGAAGTATGAATAGTCCCTTCCACATTACACCAATGCATTAAATTCCCTTATTTTGGATTGGAGGTCACTATTCTTGGTGATTTACAACCATACCAATATTGGAAGAACTTAGAAGTCAAGTATGGGAACTACAATTATTTCCCTAGTAATGAATTTATAGGCAAGAAGATAAACAAATAGTTCTTGAGTCTCCAAAATATAATTACATTGACCCTAGTGACCCCATTTCCACTTCTTCTAATCCACCTCCTGTATCTATTTCCTCTCATTTTACCATTGAAGAAGCTGACATTGCCATGTATTGCATTCATGATGCTTTCCATGTTGGAAAATTTCCCAAGTCCCATAAATATTGTGGAAGATATAAACCTATTACAACCCCTGGCAAACCCAACATGATATGGCAAAAGAAAATTTATTCTCATTAAAAGCAAGCACTAGTTTTCATAAAAGATATTTTACCAAACCATGATCTACCTACTAAGTATGAAGGATCTTGTTAAATGGTGATGATTTTACTAAATGTTTTCTAAATGATAAATACCCCATTCACAATAGAATCATGGACAATCAAGAATATAAAGGAAAAGGTTTGGTTGCAAAATCACAAGGTATTCTTGAACCATCCCCATGGTAACACATATAAGAAATCGAGTTCTTGGATTCATGCCGCTTGGGGGTGACCACATAGATTTTGAGAGTGATACAACTTTATCAATTAATGAAGAAACTCATGTTAGACGTATAACATCCCATTATAACACATACAATGAGAAACTCAATACTAATTTATTTGATTCTAATGTTGTTCTTACCATCACAACCCATTATCCCCTTTACCTCTATTATCCCAACCTAATTAATCGAGACCAACAGTATTCTATCATCCCATTAGATGAATTTTAGAATGAGGAGTCAATTTTTGTGTTAATGGGTCTTAGAGATGGGTTGTTAGTTGATGATCATAAACAAGGCTTTAAATTCACATTGGATCCTACTACCTACTTTGGAGAGCAGGAGAACTTCCTTAGTCATGAAAAAATAAAACATCAAGATCCTTTGGTGAAAACCTCTTTGAGGCACCTTTTGATCATGGAAAAATTAAATATAAATATGATTACATGGGTGAAAACTTGTTTTAGGCACCCTTAGATGGGGATGTTCACTCACCTCTTCACAAAGCTTAGTGTCCTCCAATTCCAAGTATTATAGTTAGTTTCTAAATCAATTTAGAGGAACACAAAGTCTTTGAGCGACTAGTTCAGGTCTTTCTAGAATAGTTTGTTAATTAGCCACTACGAGACATGGTCGATTCTGAGTCCTCTTATATGGGTGAGCCCTATGGATTATAATAATTTGAATAAGATTAATTTCATTTATTACCCACTATATTTTAGTATAGTTCTACACTCCTTATGGAATATACCATGGAAGTGAACATTGACACTTATGATGACCCAAAAATCATTTAATTAGGTGTGTCCCTCACTATTGAGGAATGTAAATTCATTATTGTTATCCTTAAAGACTTCATTGACATATTTACATGGTCCTATGCAGACATGCTAGGTTTAGACCCATATTTAGTGATACATCGACTTTTTGTAAAACCAGATGCCAAACCGATCAAATAAAAGCTTCAAAAAATGCATCTTTGTATTGCTATCATAGTTAAAAAATAATTATAAAAGTTATAGGGAATATGTTTCATTATATCACTTGATTACTCATAGTGGATTTCAAACATTGTTCCCATCAATAAGAAACCATAGGGAATTCACTTATGTACCAATTTCAGAGATATCAACAAAGCATGCCCTAAGGATGACTTCACTTTATCAAATATATACATGATAATAAAATAAACAACATGATAAGAGATGTTGTCCTTCATGGATGGATTCTCGAGATATAATAAAATAAATATTACCCCTGAAGACTAGCATAAAATTGCATTAACCACTCCATGGGGGATTTTTTTTATCAAGTCATGTAATTTGGATTTAATAATGCGATATAACTTAGCAATGCGTCATGATTATCATATTCCATGACATGATGCATGATATTATTGAGGACTATATGGATGGCATCCTAGACAAGTCAAAGACACGTGAAAGATGTGATCAATAGGAATCCAATAGGAAAGATTAGTATTATGTCAGTACGATCAAAACTAAACAAAAACACACTAATAAAACTAACACCTTAATCCTAGGCACTCAAGGAGAAAGAGAATAATACAAGTAACTATCAATTAAAAAACATTATTTACCTTCCTTGAGAGCAAGAGTTGTATGTTTTCCATGGATGGATGTGCTCGGTCATGTGATCAAAGAATCTTTAGCAATGGTGCTTCTTGCATCATCTCTTCTTGTCACCTTGTCAATGTTTGGCTTGGCTATCTCAATAAATGATCAGTATAACACTACAAATAAGGTCTTTGAAGGTATTTTTGTATCACAACATTACACCAAAAGAGCTTTTTGAAGGTATTTTAGCATAATAACCTTACACAAATTTTTTTTGTTGAACATTGGTTGAAGCCTTGTATTTATAGCCTTCCAAACTAACTCTAACGCAATTGTAGTTAGGTTAAAGTTAACTATGGTTAGGTTTAGACTAACCCTAGTCGAGTTAATGAGGGAACAAACAATTAATATTTGGGACAAAGTTATTTATTAATCACGTCTCTCTATTTTTGAATTTAAGGCTTTGGGAAAGATATTTCCAATTCCTTGACTTTGAGGATGGTGACATCATCATGATCTCATTTTTATTGAAATTTATTTTTTACAAAATTCATTTTCACTAATTTCACATGGAAATTTCACTTAAGCATTTAATTTGATTTGTTTAGTTAATTCATTCTGCTTAGCATTTTTGCACTTTAGGAATTGATTAAGTGCCTCGCTTAATGGGTCCAAAGTCCAAACTGTCAATTTGCTAGGTCGTAAGTTGACTAGAGATGAATATGTGAGATGTTACTATTATGTATAAGATAATGCCCCAAATAGGGATGCCTCAACATGATTTTTATCACTGATGTTCGATGTGTGGATGAAATTAAGACATTCAGTAATTTTTAGGCTTAAGTTACATTGTTTGGTAGAAATCAATCTAAAGTCTAGTTGGAACACAGTTGTGGCCAAAACTAGGTGTTTATAGTTTGCCCTTGTTTGGGAAGATGTTGCAAGATATAGGCATAATAATGTCTTCTCAAATAATGAAAAATTCATTAATGTATTGGAAAATACACCATAAGGTGATGGATGAGCCCTGGATGCCCCCTCGAGTTAGCGAGCAACAAATAAGGTCGGTGAACATTCCCTCAAAAATAAAGAAATGATGCAACCTATAGGTAATGGGGTAGAAATACTAATTTGCCTAAAGGTGGTTATAATCAGTGGAATAGTGAGATGCCCCAGCAGGGTAGATAAAAATAATGATTTGCCCAAAGGTGGTTATAATCATTAATGATATGAAAAATGTCCTAATAAGGTAGAGAAATGATAATGATTTGCCCAAAGGTGGTTATAATCATTGACATAAAGAGGTGAAAATAATGATTTGCCCAAAGGTAGTTATAATTATTAGCATAATGAAAATTCCCTAGTAGGGTGGATAATTTAAAACACAATGATTTGCCCAAAGGCTGTTATAATCATTAGCATAGTGAAAATGTCCCAATAGGGCAGAGGGGTTAAAATAATGATTTTACCAAAGGTGATTATAATCATCAGCATTGTGGTTTTCCCTAATAAGGTGGAGGAATGCTAATATAATTTGTCTTTGCCCCAAGAGGTCAAATCCAAAAAGGGGGATTATGTACTGAATTTGTACTCATGGAGTAAGAGTAAGCTAACATAAAGGATAAACATGAATTCAGGCTACCTACTAGGATGGAGATGCACATCCTAACTAGCAGGGATTACAATTCATTTTAACTCAATTACTCTACATTTGGGTAATTTGGAGAGGTCTAAAATTTTCCAGGTGCGAACAAGGAGAATTATTACCCACCATTGCTTGTAAGCTCCATTAAACTAGTTTTTTTTGTAGCTTGGGATATGATGTATCATAGTTATAGACAACTATAATAATAATGTGCATTCAAAGCATGAGAAACTCATTTTAAATTCAAGTATAAATCACTAAGGTGTAAGATATGAAAAATCAAATTCCAAATGAATATACGACAATAGATTAAGTGTAGGAATGTACACTAATTCACAATGTAAGTACAAGATATGGGTAATGAAGATTCAAGTGTAAATAAAGTGTAAGAATCCTATGACAACCAAGAAAGAAAAAGGCCAAAAAGGTAAAATAAAAACAAAACAAATAAATAAAAAGTCAAATAAATAAACAAAAATAATAACAAATAACAAAACATCAATAAAAATAAACAAACATGGCTATAAATAAATAAAAAAACACAAACAAAAGAAATAAAAAATTCAAAGCAAAGAAAAGTGAAATAAGCAAACTATTCTAAACAGTGAAAGACAAAATAGAAACAATGGTTAATCATAATGTTAGTATAAATAGAATACAAATAATTAGTTCATGTGTAATAGAGGTGTTACTCTTTATGACATGGTGACCCTTAAGATAAAGAGCAATGACACTGGTAAAACAACATAAGAACAATGGGCCTAAGGTTGCCCCTAGGCTAAGGAAAACAATGACATAAACAAGATGATAAACATTGCCCCTAGGTGATAGGAGACAATAAAATAAACAAACAAAATAGGGAGAATAGAAGAAAAGAAAGGGGTAGCTAAGTTGACTCTAAATGCACTAGGTAAGTGGATGCTACCTACATAGTCCTATGGATGAAAGATCCAACATGAACTTTAGGCCAAATGTAGCTATCCCAAGATATGGGATAGAATAAAATGAATCATAAGAAAACATGATTATCATGTAGAGGAATATGGGAAAGGTCTCACAAAATGATGAACGTGTATAAAAAGAGAGGGATGATGTATAAATGAAAGCATCAACACAAAAAAATCACATGAGCATGAGAGAGTATGGTTTAGGCTAAAACCACATAAAAAGGTAAGAGATGAGTATTCATGAAGGAACCAAATTGGTGGTTCATAGTGTCTATTACATCTAAGGCTGAGAATGAGAATGAGATCACAAAATGATGAGAGCATAAATAACTTGTAAAATGGGGAGAGCATGGGAAATAGTTACTTGTAAAACAATGAGAGTGTAAGAAAATCCAAGTGGTCATTGTTGACAATTTTGATCTCACAGGCCAAATTGTCACCCCTACTATTTGAAACTTTGCATATCATGCCATTTTGTCTTATGAGTTAATGAGTTGGTCTTGAAAATTACTTAATGTGATTATTGGAAACCAGAATGTCATAACACATCATGCAAGGATGAATAGGTTATTTTGGTTGTGCATTTAATAAGTGTACTTGGGAAGCTAAACAAAGTTGGAGGATTGAATTAAAATGATGTATTTTGTGCTATGGTTATCCCTTCAAAATTTAGTGTCTTGATGATTTTTCTATCTCAAGATACGGGCCTTAAAAGATGATCTAGCAGTTTGGGACATGCTCGAGGATGTCAAGATTAAGCCACAAGATATAGCCATTTGGATTCAAAAAATACTTAACAAGTTTCAAATTAAACGTATGGATGACAAGTGGAATAATCTTAGAGTCAAACATCAAGGATCAACATCATGTGAATGATCTCACAAAGTTAACAAGTCAAGAAATATCTATTGTGCATGTTTAATCATGTAGTTAAAGATCAACAACGAGTTTGAAGTCAAAAGATTAGAGGATCTTGAGGATGAACATGAAGGTGGCTAGTGTCTCAATCATGGTGACTTTAAAGTAGATCAAGGGCTCACATTTGATCTTATTATTAAATGGAAATCAATAGTCTGCATTTGATCTGACAATCAATAGATCGATAGAGTATGTTCAATTGTGTAGGAGCAGATCAACGGTGTAGATCAAGGTCAAAAATTTAATGAGATAGATTGAACATGAGGCCACCATATGACATAAACACATCAACTAGATGAATACTGATAATAAGGTTTGTAGGAGACATGTGGAACTACCAAGTGGCATGATCTAAAAATTAGAATGTAGATCAATAACAATCATGAAGGTCAAAGCTATAAGACTCTTGAGGAGATCAATGGAGCAAATTTGATTGAGTTCTAGGGGGTACAGGATGAAGACACATGTCCAAGGTGACAACAGTTAGGTTTTAAAATGTAATAAGTAGCTTAAGGAAATGCCATATAGGTAGACATGTTAGTTCAAAAATATTTTGCCACCCAGGTAGGAAAATGTATAAATGCGAGATCAAATATGATCTGGGTTACTAGAATGAACATTGCAAAGTCGTAGATCACCATTAAAGCTCAACTAGATCTCTCAAAATCCCTCAAACATAAGTTTTACATCTTGTTCATGATCAAGAAACCCTAGCCTACGAATCTTCATTGAAATTATAACTATATCAAAACCAATAAGGGGATTGGTTTTCATCTATAATGGACCTATGTTCAAGGTTTGGAGTAATGGCAGGGTTATAACTATGGAATAAATGTTAGAAGGGAAACCAATGAATGTGTTCAAGAGGTTATTTGATAACATAAAAAACATATCAAGATGAAGCATAGTGCTACAAGATCATTAGGAAGATGGAGAATTTAGTGGTTGGAGGGTGCAGGCAGAGCATTCAATGAAATTTTAGGGTCTTGGGGGACTGTTCCCTTTTCAGTGGATCATGACTCATCCTCAACAAGTTCTTGTCTTCTAGTGTGTTTCTAAGCCAATCAGAGGAGTTGAAATCTATTTGGAGCTAATGAAAGTTAATTTGTGGAGGTAGTATTAATTTTAATCAATCAAAAAGTGGTTGGGCCTCATTTATTGATTTTTGTTTGCTTGGTTCCCTCCCTCTCTTCCCCTTTTCTTATATATCTCCCATTTCTCCCTAAGAAAAAGAGACTTTTATGCTTTTGACATGCCCAAACTATGCCAAGATTTGTACTATGACACCTATTTGATGCAATAAAGACTGAATTCCTCTATTTTCAAGTTGAATTAAAGTGTGTTCTATGAATTCATTAATGTGGTTAAGTGAATGTATGCTTTCCTTTGCCTCTGTTTGATTTTTTCTCACCTTCATGAAGTATTTTTTAGCTTTCATAGGTCATTATAAGTTCCATAAATAGTTTTTTGTTTGGTTTGGAAGTGGAAAAGACCTAAGGTCTGCCCTCCCATGCTAGATTGATATCTAGTCAATGCCTTTTTGTGAAATACTTAAGTGAAAGCTGATCAAAGAGTGAGTAAAGTGATATTTATAGGTCTAAAAGTGTCTGATTATGTGTGTTTTGTGTAATTGTAAGTGTCCAAAACTTTTATGCATCACCTTTTAACTCTCTTAGTAACCCTTTACCCCCTCTCTATCCCTTTTCCATGCATAATCATTAGTCTAGGTGGTCTACCAAGAGGAAGGCATCCTTCTCAAGAGGTTTGACCTCACTATAGGATACCCACAGCCTGAGGTTTTTCCAATTTTATGGATTTGTTGGAGAGATCCTGAATAAACCTCTTCAAAGGTGAAAATTAAGACTATAAAAGTCATTAGTGCATCAAAGTTAACTGCACAATGCTCATAATATAAACCCACAAAATGACTAGAGCGTATGGCTAAGGCCAATAAGGATGGGGAAACTAAAGGACACATGGTTACTTGTGAAATAACAAAGAATTCTTAAGGAAATTAAGTGGTCAAAAGATAAAAGAAGGTGTGATTGAGTTAACTTGAGATACCCCATGTATCCAAGTGCTACCTACATAGTCCATGTGGACCTCAAGCCAATGTAGTTCTCCTAGAAATGAGAGGAAAAAGACCAAGGTGATCTGGAAATAAACTAAATAGATAAGATGGCCCACCCTAAATTTTTTTGACAAATTTATATCTCGCATGAAAATTCTTCATATTTTTGTGATTTAGGATTTTCTAGATTTTTTATGAATATTTTTGGAATTTTTTAAGTATCTCAACTCAATTGAGGATTATGAGATATAGAATGGTCTAACTCATAAAATGATGAGAGTGTGGCTTATACATGCTCACAAAATGGTGAGAGCATGCTAACTTAAATTAATCATAAAATGTGAGAGTGTGGGAAAGGGGTGATTGAGCTAACCTCAACACGAATCGAGCACTACCTACATAATCTTAAATGCGACCTCAAGTCACTATAGTTCCTCCTTATAATGAAAGAATAGGAATAGGAAGCAACAAGTTCATGAATTAGGCAAATGACATAGTAATGGTAAGGTGAGGCAACAATACATGGTAAAGGTGTTGCTCCTAATTTTTCCATAGGCAGTTATAATTAGGAAACAATGGCATGGGTCAATGATACTAATTTGCCCAAAGGCAGTTATAATTAGTAGCACCAAGAATGAGATAAAATGTCACAATAATGAAGAATGCAATTGACAAACCACTGTCATACTACTCGAGAATATTACCTCTTTGTGAAATATTAAATCAACTACTAAAATTTCTTCTAAATCCCCTCTCTAAAGGTGCTTAAAGAACCAATGGATCGAAACCAAGGTTAAAAGGGGTGGAGAAGGGAGGGTAAAACAACTTTGGAACATATGGAAGGAATGGTATATGATATGGTACAAGGAAGGTTACAATATGGTAAAATCTAAATGATCTTTATAGATAATACCTCACGTCTCTCAAGTGAAATAATGCTTGAGATTTATTATGTTCATGGGCTCATCAAGTTCATCTTCATCTGGTGTAGCTAACCTATAAGCTTGAGATCCATAATTAGCAACAATGACATAAGGGCCTATCCAATTAGGCTTGAACTCACCTTTCTTATTTTTCTTGGTCATGGTGTTCTTCTAATTTTCTTTAAGGACAAGATCACCCAACTTGAACTCTCTATGCTTGACACACTAGTTATACTAACCATGTAACTAGTTCTAATACGATTGAAGGCTATTTACATTAGCCATGCATTTTTCATCCAGTAATTCTAGCTTTTGTAGGTGAGTGACTCTGTAATCCTCATCATCAAAGACATGCTTCAATGAGATACATAAAGAAGGCAACTCAATCTCAATGGGAAGAATGGCCTTAATGCCATAGATAAGTGAATATGGTGTGGCTTCTATTAGGGTATGATAATTAGTATGGTAAGCCCAGAGGGTGCAAAAGATCTAAAAGTGCTAATCACATTCAACATCATTGACAATCTTCTTAAGAATATTGATAATGGTCTTGTTATATGTCTTTGCTTGGCCATTACCTTATGGGTAATATAATGTGGAAAAGTGTTGGTTGATGTTAAACTCAACATATAGGGGTTTGACATCCTTTTTCTCAAATGATCCACCATTATCATATATAATGTCAAATGGGATACCATAGTGGAAAATGATTTGGTTGAAGATGAATTTGGAAATATATTTTCCAATCATGTAAGTGAGGGGTATAGATTCAACCCACTTAGTAAAATTCTCAGTGGTGATAAGGATATGCTTATGACCATCTGAGGAGGTAGGGTTAATCTTCTCAATGAGATCGAGTCCCCCTATTGAAAATGGCCATGGTGTGGTCATCAATTTGAGTGTTTTGGCCAAAACATGAATCAAATTTACATGCCTATGACATTTGTTACATCTTTTCACATAAGCACTTGCATTTGCTTCCATGATTATCCAATCATAACTAGTGTGTAGGAGCTTTTTGGCAAGGATGACCCCATTGGTGTGGGCTCCATAAACTCCTTTGGTGAACTTCCCTCAATGATAATGTAACTTATACCAAATTAAAACAATGAATCAAATTTTTGTCAAAGTTTCTATAGTAAAGGGTTGGGCCAAGTAGGGTACTTCGAGAGGCTTGGTGTGTAAAAGCTTTTTTTTGTTTTCATGAAAGGTCTGGTGAAAGGACTTGGTCATGAAGGTAGTTATATAAGTTGATATACCAAATAGAATTGGGACCAATAATGTCACAAATCATTTCAATGATTGAGGGTTCATGAGTAGGCACTAGAAGATGTTCAATAAGGAACCAAAAATCTTTTGCCTTGTTTATGCTATGAATTAAAGAAATAATGGTAGCCATGGCCATCTATTATCATGTTATACACTTGAGGTATGCATTCAAATTGAATGTGGGCAATCGACTACTTGATAATGTCCACCATGGCCTTGTATGGTACCAACTTATCATATTTGGTCTATAACTAGTCTATAACTTGATTGATGATTAGATTAAAATCACCATGAACCAAAAAATGTTGAATGTTTTAGTGTACCACTTGACAAAGCCTTATAACGAGTGCTTTATATTCAACCATGTTATTAGTATAAGGAAAGATGATATGAAATGATTTGGGAATAAGACCCCTATGGTGTAATAAATAATAGGCCTACTCCTGATCTATGAGATGTTAATGACTCATCAAAATATAGCTTCTAGTGTTACTCCTCAAGAGGTGTTTTTATGATGGTCATGATGGACTCATCTAGGAATGCAAAAGTCAGTGGTTGTGAGTTTGAAAGGGGAGCTTCAACAAGATGATCTTCAAGTACTTGTCCCTTGATGGTCTTTTGATTGACACTCAATCTCAAACTCGATTAAAAATATGATCCACTTAGCCATGTGGCCCTATAAAGCTATTTTTGATATTAGATACTTGAGTGGGTTTACCTTGACAATGACTATGGTCTTGTTGTTAAGCATGTAATGACACACCTTCTGGGATGCAAATACCAGATCAAAATAAGCTTTTTCCATTGGTGTATAGTTATGTTCATATGCTAATAGTGTACAACTTAGATAGTACATGACATTTTCTTTCTAATTTTCATCACGTTGAGCCAAAAGTGCCCCTAGGGCATTGTCAGTGGTAGATAGGTATAGTAAGAATGGCTTCGCTTGCATTGGTGGTAATAGATTAGGTGGATTAGCTAATTATTCCTTCAGGTGCTCAAAGGATTTCTAACATTTTACATCCCAAAGTAATGTAATACCTTCTTCAATAAATGAGTGAAATGATGACATTTATCGACCAACTGTAAAATGAAGCATTTGACAGACTAGATTTTACCCTATAAACTATAGATTTGCTTCAAAGTGGAAGGTGGTAGCATCAATATAATGGATTGAACCTTGGAATGATCAAATTTAATGCCTTGATGAAATACAATAAAGTCTAAAATTTTTGCTGAAGTGACACTGAAGATGCACTTCTTGGGATTGAGGTGAACCTTGTAATCACAAAGCCTTTCAAATATCCTTCATAATACAACTAGATGGTTTGTACAGATTTTAGATTTACCTAATATGTCATCAACATAGTATTCAAAAATATCATGTATCATGTCATGAAATATAATGGTCATCACTCTCTGGTATGTGGCCTAGCATTCTTGAGGCCGAATGACATGACTTGATAATAAAACATTTCCCAAGGAGTGGTGAATGTTATTTTGTGTTGGTCCTCTAACATGATCCTGATATGATTATATCCTAAAAATCCATCCATGATGGAAAATATTTCATACCTATAGACATCCAATTCCTATCGCTATTGTGCTGAAATTATCAATTTAAACTATATTCTGTGACATCACACAATCTGGATCAATATCACTAAAATGCTCTAAATTATTCAAACTTGTCACATATAGGTACAAATTTATGCTAATGTATCCATGAATTGGGAAATGCATTTTATGTGATTATTATCTTTTCTTAAATCATTTTGCATCAAATGTGACCATGCAAAATGACATCTTAGACCACTGAATTCTTCTAATTCGACAACACACATCACGTGTATGCATTATTTCACGTCTGTAATACCCTAACTGGGGTATTATCCCATACACAACTAACATCTTCTTATAATTATACTCTAGTCAAATTACGACTAAATAAAATGACATTTCTATCTATGTTGATTAAGCATGAAACATATTTCCAAAGAATTGAAGAAAATTGATCAAAGCCAAATCAAGAGCTTAAGTAAAAATTGCCATGAAAGTTGTTGAATATCTAATTATGGGAAATTCAATATTCAATTCTGCATCATCTTATGACATCATCAATGGGGTGGCATCCATAAATAATTAATGGGATAAATATCAAAATTAAGCCATCCCATGCCTCATCAATGCCCCATTATTCCAAATATTAATGGGAATATTTATGGCTTGTCTCTCTAAAATTAAATCAATTCATGGTCACACATCTTGATCTCAATATGGATGGTCATGGTTGATCCTAAACATTTTTAGAAAGCTATAAATAAGAGGGCCAAGAGTACCATTTTTAAGATTTAATTATACAAACTTACTATGCATAAATTGCTATAAACAAGCTTCACCTATTTACACAAATTGATAAAATATTATGAACCTAAGCCATTGGTGCACCAGGAGATGATGGAGGCTCATGTTACTCTTCATTGACAAAGACTTGGAGCTTCAAATTTGTGGAAAAGCACGCTTCTTGACCACTTGTGAGGGAAAATAGTTACTTAGAAGGTTTTATTGTATTTCTTTAATAATTAGATCTTTGAAGTCATTATCAATGCCCCTTGAGGGAGTGGGCTTGATAAGTTAGTTCTTTATGATTGTTTTATATTTTTCTTGACTAACACATGATCTAACCTTGTCTTATACTCCTACTCTAAATTTTTGCACACCCGATAGGACCATGCATCTCACACATATCTTGATCCTTATAATTTTGCATTTAGACCCTATTTTGAGGTTGTTTTGCTCTTCTTTTTCTCTCCTTTTTTTTAATGATGTCTAGATCAATCGACAAATTTGACCTATGAAATGGTAAAATAGATTTGAACATCAATGAAAATGCCCTATGGAGTGGTAGAATTGACTTGAGAAATAGAGAAATCAATCACGTGAATGGTAAAATCACATTTTTTATTTCCTGTATGTCTGTGTGTTTTATAGAGAACGACGACATTAATTGAGAGATTGGTAGGTTTGACTTGTGGAATGACGGGTTTGCCAATAGAACAATGAGATTGTCTTGGACAAAAAAACTATAAGTAATTATTGTGTTTCTTTTATTTTCTCTCATTTTTATCATAATGACAGAATTTCCCTATGCATCGGTAGGAACACCTTGCTAATCAGTGAAATTACCCTGTAATCGATGAAATTGCAAAACAATGTCTTTCTGACTTTGCCTTTCAATGGAATCATCTTGTGGAATGGAAAAAATTCTCTATAGAAAGGTGGAATCAACTTGTGTCAAAAAATAGAGAGTAAAAAATATAATTTGTAAACTTATTTTACAATCATACACCCTTGTTTTGAATTTTAAACTCTGTTTTACAAGTGTTAAGACACTTAGTTTCAATTTTACAAACTTCAAGTGCAAATTTCACTTCATATCTCATTTTGGTGTTGTAAAATAAACTCAAACCTTAGTTAAGTGCTAATAAGTGCTAATAAGAGATTGTTATTGTGTGCTTATTTCACAAATAAATGTAGTGTGTATGCTCTCCCCCTATCCCTTTTAGGAAACTTGGGTGATCCAAAAATGCTTCACTAATTACTTTTTATCACTTTGTCAAAGCATGGAAGGAAAGTTACTAAGGCCCTCAAGTGATTTGGGTTATCCCAAAACAACCCTAAAGTCCTTTTACATTTTTATTTATTTATTACATCTTGGTTTGTGGATGGGAGTTCATAGCCTACCCATATATTCTCTACAGAAACGTTGACCCTAGAATTCATATCTCAAAATCATTTCAACCCCACTCCATCGTAAGGGTATATAAATTAAGTTTGACTTATTAGGATGCTTATTTGAGTGGTTAAACAAGCTCTGTTAGTAAGAGACTACCTCAGAACATAGGTTTAACTCAGACATCAACTACACTGAGCAATTGATGGATGTAGTGGTTTTGAAAAGGAAAAGAACTTTTCATAACAAGCTAGTTAACATGTATCCAAATGACATGTTTTTCCCTAGTTTTAATCACACATATGAGACCATTTAGAATGTACAAAAATTAATAGTTTTTAGAACAACCCCACTTACCATAGAGTACTATTAGTACAGGGTGAGTAACCTAAAGTTCTAGGTCATCGTATGATTTTTTGAGAGAAGAGGGGGCTTAAAAACCCTACTTTTCACATGCATCTAATTTTATTAAATTTACAATTAATTTCCTCTTAAAAAGGAGTATATAGATAGAATCTACGATTACGAGGTCACCTTGTTAGTTTGCTAAGATAAGATGTTTACCTTGGTGTTTTTCTTGTTCTTATTTATTTACATGGTAGTTTGAGTCTAAAAATTATTTTTGAACTAAAAACATGTCAAATACTAAACACTTGTTGTACAACATATTATTTGAACAAAGAAGTGTTACGTTTGTCAAATCAAGTTCAAACACATAGTCCATTGCACACTTCCAAGATGAGGCATTACTTTACCCAATTTTTGGGCAATCCTTACCTCATGTTAGTGTTATGATATCATTATGATGTTTGCATAGTATCGTTGTGTTGTCTAATTGAACACCATTCAAATTAGGTCCATTTGAACCCAAATCTAGTTTGGGATCAATTGTTTATGTCAGGGTTCATTTTTTAACTTGCATACCTTTGTGAACCAAGTCTTGTCGAATCAGGGTTCCTTTTTTTGAAACCACATACTTATTCAATCCAAGTCAGGTTCATTTTGAACTAGATGCTATACCACACTCCATTTTCCTAGACCAATACCACCCTTTTTGGGGCATCTTTTCTAGACCAATACTTCCCTTTCTAGGGAATATTTTTTGGACTGATATCACCCTATTTGGGGATAATTTTTAATTACCATACCAATCGATGCCAATTTTCATATATCAAACCCATATTCCTCCTTTGTCTTTTATAAGCAACCAAGCTTCACAATGCCCAAGGGTTACCATTCTAGGTTCTCCTCCTTCAGCTTGTGTAAACAATCAAGCTTTATAGTTCTTAAGGGTTACCATTCTAGGCCCTCTTCCTTTGGCTTGTGCAAGCAACCAAGCTTCAAAGTGCCTAAGGCTTACCATTATAGGCCCTCCTCCTTTGCACTGCATCAACAACCAAGCTTTATAGTGCCCAAGGGTTACCATTATAGGCCCTCCCCCTTTGGCCTACATTAGCAACCAAGCTCTACAGTGCCCAAGGATTATCATTTTGGGTCTTCCATTTCCTTCCAATTATGGTAGCTCATTAACTAAGCACGGTCATGCAATCATAAATAGGCATGTTAAAGTTACTATCCTAGGGTCATCACTTGTATTTATTGAACCCATTGTTGAGGAACTTTAATTTGATGAGCTAGTCTTTGCTGATCCCTTCTTTGATAATCTAATTTTCAAAAAGCCTAGTATTTAACCACAAGCCATTACTCATCTAGTGCCAACTTTTCCCCACTTTAGTAAATCCATGTCAGTCTTTAAGCCACAATAAGACCAACCATTACCTCTTCAAGATACATCTTTTAAGGACCATAATATGTTCAAAATTGATATTTTACAACCAATTGTCAACCTAGGCCAAAAGAATTAATAAATTCTCTATGTTATTATTGGATCACCCGTTCGTGATGAGGTAACCTATGATGAACCACGCTTTGATCCTTTCCCTATTATCGAGGAACCTCACTTTAGCAAGCCAGTCTAGGTGAAGTTGCATGTCAACCCTTATATTTTTGTTGAAACACCTCACTTTGACAAGCTAGTCTCTATGGAGTTTTCTCTAGACCTTTTTCCCCTTGTTTAGGAGTTTCACTTTGACAACCCAGTCTCTATGATGTCACCCCTTGAGCTATTCCCTTTATTTAAGGGGATTCACCTAGATGAGCTAGTTTATGTTGAACCCTTCTTAGATGAATCTATTTTTGAAGAGCCCATTGTGCCATCACAAGCCATTACTTATCCAATACCACACATTCAACAAGACATCATTTTAGAAACATCCATAATCGAAGATGAATCAAAATTAGAGTCAGGTTCTATTATTGAATTGATATCAAATTTAACGATAGAAGCAGAATCAACATCAGTCTCAACATTGGATTTAGAGTCCTTTGAGTTGAAACCAAATTCAAAATTAGAATATGATCATGGTTGTTACAACATTAGTTACACTTACCTTGAAGATCAATTTGAATACATTTATTATCCTTCTATGATTTTTGAGGATGATTACTTCAACATCGATATAAGTTCTCCTAGTATATTCTATAAGGCTTGTGCTACCTTTCATCATTCCATTACCATTCCACATACCATTACCACCAATCAATATAGCCATTATATTAACATTATACATCCCACAAGTTCTAATTGGGACTGATAGAATCACACTTTATTGGATTACATCTATGATGACATATCAAATGTAGAATATTAGAGGACCAAGACCATATTCATATAGAAGAAGAATAATCTCCTAGTGTAACCTTTATGAAGGTGTTAGGAGATAATTAAAGTCCACACTCAACATCTTCTAGTGAAATAGAAGTGCTAGAAGACAATCAAAGTCAAAGGTCAACATTCCTTAGTGAAACCTTCTTAGAGATGTTATGGGACAATAACGACAATTTTATTGGTGAAAACCTCTTCGAGGCACCAAATATTGAGCACAACACTTCTTCATTGACTGAAAATCTACAACATAATCAAATTGCAACATCCCTTAGGCCTAAATATCAAAATAATATTATGGTCCTATCAAGAGAATATACAAAAGTCTTTAGCCCCACCACAACCAAAATTATGTTGAATCTAGAGTCAATAACATTATGTGTGATTGAAAGTCTCGATCTTCATTTGTTACCCAATCATTATACATTCCGTTATGAACCAAAATTTCATTGCCAACTCAAACCATTTATCATGTGCCTATCATTATTTATCCCTATTGGCTACACTTTCCTTTTCAGAGGCTATGAAGACATCTTGTCTGAAAGGTCAGAGAAAATATAATCAATGGCCAATGAAGATCACAACAACATTATTAGAATCCATATCAACAATAGGTTCTTGATAGTGAAACTATTTAGAAGGGGTGTGGGCTAGCAATTCAAACCTTAGATCATTCTGGTTGCACAATAAGTTGAACATGATGAGCATCTCCACATTAACAGGCATAATAGAACTATAATTTTAACATACATTGTCATATGTTTGAATTACATTGACTTGAGGTCCTTTGGGACTATGTAGGCAATGCTCAATTTCTATCGAGATCAATTTAGTCACCCCTTTTCTATGCCCTCACCATTTTTCAAGCAACCTAAGCCGTGCTCTCACTATTTTAAAAGAAACCTAAGCCACCACTCTCACCATTTTATGATTCACCTTAGTTTGCATTGTTTATTTGAACAAGACCCCTTCTTGCACTCTTGGTTATTCTTACGCTCTCTCCATTTTGTGAGATTTTTCTATTTCTCAACCTTAGATGTTGTAGATACTCTGAATTTCTAATTCAATTGATTTGTGAATACTATTTTATTTTCTTTTTAGTATGGTTTCAATCTAAACCATACTCTCTTTTTTACGCACTCATCATTTTATGAGACCATTCCCATATTCCTCTACACATTGATCAGTTATTTCTTATCATCATTTTTCTTCCATCCCATATCCTGGGAGAACTACATTTGGCTTGAAGTTCATGTTGGATCTTGCATCCATGGAGCTATATAGGTAGCGTCCACTTGCTTTATGCATCTGGAGTCAGCTCGGCTACTCCTTCCTTTTCTTCTCTTCCCCCATTTTGTGTGTTTGTTCCATTGCCTCCTATCGCCTAGGGGCAATTTATATTTGTGTTGTTTTATTATTTCCCTATCACTTGGGGGAAACTTTGTGTTTATTATTCTTTTTTCCTTGTGTTGATGTTGTTAGCTTAAAGGTCACCCTGTCATAGAGTGTATTACACATGCACAAACAATTTGTTTTCTATCTGTACTGATATTATGATTAACCATTGTTTGTGTGTGTTTATTTGAATTTTATTGTTATGTAGTGGTACTTTGTTATCTCTCCATTTATTTTTGTTAGTGTTTTGTTGATTGGTCATTAGTCCTCGCTCATGTTTTGTTGTGTAGTTATTTTTTTTCTTCTTGTTATTTTGTTATCCATTGATTTTTATTAGTGTTTTGTTATTTATTTCTTGGTCTTTTGTTGTGCTTTTTATTTTTCTTTATTGATGTTTTATTATGTCTTTGTTTATTTTCTTGGTGTTTTTTTATGCCTTTCTTCTTGTTTTACTATTTTTTCATGTCTATTATATTGTTTTCTATTGTATTTGAATACATTCCGTAAGCATTTTGATTCTGGACTTCACTTAGGATTGAATTGTTTACATTTGTATTTAATTTTTTTTGTTATTGGTTAGTTTTCAATTACACATTGTTAATACACGTGGATCTTGTTGATTCATATCTTGATTCCAGGTTGTTTAACAATTTGTTCTTATTTTATTGTTGTTAAGTTTGTGTTTTAAATACACTTTTATTCCTACTTAAGTCTTGATCATTCATATCTTAATTTTAAGTTAGGTTACATTTTTTGTATTTTGTTTTTATTTTCATTGCTTTATTTTGGTGTTTAAACTTCAATATTTGTAACTTTGATTTTGATTTTTTTTTATCATTATCTTTAGTTATAAATATTCACATTTGAACCAGTAAATTGCAAAAAGAAATACAATGTTATTATAAGTCATTCATACTTATGATGCATAATTTATACTTGCTAAAGTAAACACCAAGTGCTTCAAAGTTCAATAGTCAATGTAGCACTAAAGATCATCTCTGAACACACCATCCTACATCTCCAATACCTAAACAATATTTATCCTAAGCAAATGTTAGAAACAAACAAGACTCTATGTAGGACGTGAACTTCCTAACATACACTTTGAGTCTAGCTAACTATTTATATGATTTATTTGGGATGTGCATCTTCTAAATTATCCTATAGCATCTTATCATACATGAAACATAACCATAAATACATCAATATCCATATGTTAACTAAGGAAGTGCATCTCTTGAAACTAGCATATATCATCATATCATAACAAAAGGAACATAAATGTAAACATCATGTGACAATGAAAGAATATTAAGAGTCCATGTATAAGTTTCTAAGGGCCTTCCTGAGGCAATTTGTCTGGATTCCCCAAGGGGTTCTTGGATGCAAATGTTAGATTTTGAAGGTTTACCTTTTCGATGCAGATTCGACTGATTTAGAGAATGAGAATGAAAAGAGTATCCATTATGAATTGACGGATCAGGTGACTCCGCTGGAGACTGATCCTGTTGAAGGTACTGCGGAGATTGGATTATGTGATCTCTCTGAACCGACATCTGAGGAGGTGGTGGTTCCTCCACCTTTTTTGAAGGTTTCTCCTAGGAACCTGAAGTTGGCTAGTTCTCATAAGGATTTTGCTGAGGCTTCGACGCCCCCTGGACTTCATGGATCATGGCCTTCTGAGGACTGGGTTGATGAGGCAGCTAAGGTAGAGGATGGTTGGACAACAGTAAAGAGGAAGAAGTCTAAGCCTTTGGTCCCCCCTCTAGATATAAAACTTCGATCTTGTAAAAAATAATTTTATTGTTTGTCCAGCACTAGTCTACTATTTTCAGATTCCTGGTTAATCTGGTCTTGCTTATGTAGGTTCCAGGCTATTTTGTTTTCTGGAAGTGCTTAAGGTTTATCTCTCTTCTGATGTAAAGGGTTTCGGGGCCCCTTCAAAACCTATTTTTACCTTAATCTAAAACAGTAAGCCAAAAATGAATGTCATATATATGTCTCAAAATAATTTTTTATACATTGTGAGAATATCTATACATCTCTTAATACAAAAAAAAGAGCTAAAAAATCAGTTTTGATCATGGCCATCCTTAGGAGAATCTATTGGAAGCTATGACCCATCCATGAAGCTAGTGATGATGGTGGATATGGTGGTGGAGGCCCCATGACTACTCATTGTGCTGTTGGTTATGCAACTGACCACTCTGACTCAGTAGAATGTTTGGACCTAGAGGTCTAACTAATCCATTGTGATCTCATGTACTCCTTATAGGGTACCACTTTCCTCTCTACAAGAATTTCTACCTCATATGCCTACCTCTAATAGGTTATCTCATCCTTCACACATAAGACATCATCCTTCATTCACAAGGCATCATCCTTGGCCATAATCACATCGACCAAAGCTCTAACTACTCTCAAACCATTGTCTATCATAACGTGATGAGCCTCATCCCTCTCCTCTATCAGCCTCTCTATCTTGGATGCCAATATCTCCCTCTCTACCTAAGAAAAATTCCACTCACTAACCATTGTCAGTAGTTACATGTTTCATGTATCCAATTACAATTGAACCCCTATCAATTACACTACCTCCCTTCTCAGCATGGCAATTTTTGCATCTATAGCTACATTGAGACCCTACAACTTGGCAGTCTCTCCTTAGACTATAGTCAACTGTGCCTATAATCCATCCAAAATACTCTATAAACCTAAAATATTTTAAAGGCATGTAGTGATCTCTCTCTGAAGCCTATTAATGAGTAACTAGTCCTCTATGAACCTCTCTATAATAAAGGGCCCTGCCTTTCTTGTACCTATCCTTGTGCCTATCTTAGAGGTCCTAACATCTCTTATGGCCTCTAGAACACCCATGAGATCATTGATCTAGATCCCCTCTCACCAAAGAACTCGTGATCATCTCTATCATTAGGTAATAATGCCAAATCACTCCTACAAGTCATAAATGGGGAACATGGTCAATTATTTTTCCTTTTGATAGTTAAATCTACTTAGATTCTTCTAATTTTTAGTCCTAAACTAGTAATCTATTGATCCCACCCTATCTTCTTCTAATTTTGGGCCTAGATTAATCTCTTATGGCATATATCCTTACTCCTTTTGGTTATTTATCCATTATATAAGGCAATTTTTCCACTTAATAGGGCATTTTTGATGTTCCTAATGAACCTACTAAACTACAGGTCATTCCTGCCAAAGTATAAGTCAATCTCATTACTATTAGCTAATTTTTTGTTTGTTTGGTATTTTTTATTATAATTATGAATTAACCGATGTAGTAGTGAATTCACCATTTAGACCCATGATCCCATTGAAAGGTCAGTGAATTCATTAATCTCAAGGCAATTCTACCATTTTTGTGGGTGATTACACCAATTGCCAAATTGAGAAATCGACAGGATATTAGCCATCCTTCTCAACTTTCTCATGCATAAATCATAGAGCTCTGATTTACTATATCTAGGGGTGTAAATAAACTATTTTTACCTTCAGGGGTAAAAATATAGTAAATTTTTCAAAATTTTTATCATACGGGCCTATAGTTGAACCATTTTAGCTCTCCTAGACTATTCCTTTAACCCTATTTATCTATTTTTCCTCCAACTTTCTTCTAAGTGCTCTATTTTTAGCCTCTTTTATTGATATTAATGTGATTACTATTTCTTTTGATTGATGGCCAACCCATCAAAAAATTTCAATTTGCCATCTTCCCCTCGAGGGGGCATCATGGGCCACCCAAATAATGTTTGTGGCATTTTTGTAACCCTATTTTTCCATAACTCATGCAAAATTTAATGAAAAATAGGAATGAAATTTATTTTTATGATTATAATGACCTTTTCATTCTTTGAAAAGATTTTACTTTGACTAAATATCTCACTACACCTTTTCAAATAAGGGAAAAATGTAGACATCCAATTCCTATCACTATTATGCTAAAATTGTCAATCTAAATGATATTCTGTGACAATACACAATCTAGACCAAAATCACTAAAACACTCTAAATCATTTGAACTTGACACATACAAATACCAATTTGTGCTAATGAAACCCTCAATGGGGCAATGCATTTTATGTCATTATTATATTTTCTTAAATAATTTTGTGTCAAATTATGATGATGCAAAATGATGTCTTGGACTACTAAATTCTTTTAATTCGACAACACATGTCATGTGCATGTGTTATTTCATGTCCATAATAGTCTAACTAGGGTATTATCCCATACACAACTGACACCTTCTTCTAATTATACTCCAATCAAATTAAAACGTAGTAAAATAACATTTCTGACCAGGTTGATTAAGCATGTAACAAATTTCAAAAGAATTGTAAAATATTAATCAAAGCCACTTAAGCAAATTAAACCAAATCAAGAGCTTAAGTGAAAATTCCATAAAAATTATTGAATATCTAATTAATTGAAATTCAATATTCAATTATGCATCATCCCATGACATCATCAATGAGGTGGCATCCATAAAGTATTAATGGGATACATATTAAAATTAAGCCATCCCTTACCTCATTAATGCCCCATTCTTATAAATATTAATGGGAATATTTATGGCTTGTATCTCCAAAATTGAATCAGTTCATGGCCACACATATTGATCTCAAGATGGACGATCATGGATGATCCTGTATATTTTTAGAAAGCTATAAATAAGAGGGCCAAGACCACCATTTAAAGCTTCAGTTATACAAACTTACTATGCCAAAATTGCTATAGACAATCTTGACCTATTTACAAAAATTCATAAAATCTTATGAGCTTAAGCCATTGGTGTACTGAGAGATGATGGAGGCTCATGTTAATTTTCATTGAAAAAGACTTGGAGCACTAAATCTAGGGGAAAGCATGCTTCGTGACTGCTTATGAGGGAGTATAGCTACTTGGAAGGTTTGATTGTATTCTTTTCTTAATTATATCTTTTAAGTCATTAACAATGTCCATTAAGGGAGTGGGCTTGATAAGTTAGGTCTTTATGCTTATTTTAGAGATTTTTTGACTAATGTATGATCTAACCTTGTCTCCTAATCCTAATCTCTAATACCCAACTATGGAGTCAACTATCATGTATATATTTGGTAGAGGAAAGCCATCCTTGGGGTAGGCCTTGTTGATGTCTCTAAAATTAGGGTAGATTCTAATCTCTTCTGGGTTTTTATTGACAGGCACAATGTTTGAGATCCACTCTAAATAGTCAATTGGTCTGATGCATCTCACCTCTAAGATTTTTTACAACTCTTTCTTAACTAACACAACAATATGAGGATGTATTTTACATTATTTTTACTTCATAAGTTTGGAATCAAGATGTATAATAAGATGGTGTACAACCAAGGTGGGGTCCAAAACTAGCATGTATGAATAGACCCATGCAAATATGTCAACAACTCCCTCAAAAGGGTTGTAAAAACTTCACATTCCTCCTCAGTGAGGGATACTCCTAGTTTGATCTGTTCTGGGTCTTATAGAGTCCCAATGTTGACTTCTACAGTATCCTCTATTATAAGAGTCAAAATATCTTCTAGAATAGTTGGCAAGGATGTGAATTGGCCTACAATGGCAAAGTCCTCTAGTTGCACTAGTTATTTAAGTTCTCCTAAACATGATGAGTCTGAATCTCCTAATGATAGCAATGGCCATGTAATAAATACTATAGGACATTCTTAGATAATTTGATCAAATGCATGTTATTCCTCTATACTGAACTTAGAACCAAAATCAAGTTCACTATTGGTGGTATCCTAAGCTTCATTTGAAGAAGGGTGAACATCTCCATCTAGTGGTGCTTGAAACAAGTTTTCACTAAGAGACTGACCTTTTTTTTTAATTTTACCCTAGTTCAAACTTGCCTCAAAGAGGTTTTCACTTCAAGATCTCAATGATTTATTATTTTGTTTTTGGCTAAGGGTGTTCACCCACTTCTTGAAATAGGCTATAGGATCCAGTTTGATAGAGAACCCTTGTTTGTGGTCTCCCAATGGAACATTGTCTCTTAGGCCCAGAAAATCACAAAAGGCCTCATCATTCTCAAACATGTCTAAAGGTATATCAATTTTTGTTGGTCTCAGTATATAAGTTGAGGATGATAAAAGGGAAGTGGAGAATGTTAGATTACTTGTGTAATGGTACAAATGGTATATGGGTCGAATAAGTTGATATGGGTAAGATCTTTATATATGTTATGATCAGACTCTAATTTGCTGTCAGCATTGTCATCACTAATCATTAGCATAGGAATACAAATAAGATACACGAGTTCACCTCCAGGTAGTTTGAATCTAAGATCATGAGTTCCTTTATATATAGTCATGGAAAACCCAGTTGATTTTCCCTCAGACCTCTAGCTTCATACACTTGGTTATCCATGATCCTGTTAGGGACTGGATACTTTGAAATTCAATAGTAATCAACCAATTTGTCATTATATAACCAAGAATAATCATTAAAAAGTGGGTCTTGTTATTGGCTAGTGGTAGGTGTAAAAATAACAGGCACTAAGATATGAAGCTTTATTTTTCCCTTTCGTCATCATTTCATACAAATTGGCTTAGCTTTGGGCCTTTCACATGTCTTGGGATTATATGAAATCTTGGATATGTGGAATGTGTCATGGGTAAAATACTCTCTTGAACCATTATCTAAAATGGTAAAATGATTAGACATTCCAATAAGAGGTGCATGTGAAGATGAGGTAAGGATATCAAGGTTTAAGCAATTAGCCTCTAGTAATTCCACAATTATCTATTTTTATTTATCCTTCTTGGGTACTAAGTATAGACCAAAATGGTAATTGTAACTTTTATCTTCGACCTTCAAATGCTTAAAATGTTCATATGGATATAAATTTCATGGATATTTACCTCCATCCCTGAGTGAGGAAAATTGATACACTAGTGTAATGTTGAAGGGATTGCATGAATTTCATGTATCCATGGTCTACCCAAAAATAAAATGTATGATAAATCTAGGTCTAACACATGGCAATGTATATCATGGGTCAAAGGCCCAATGATCACTGACAAATTAATAGTTCCTTGTGATTCCTAATTTTCATTATCATAGGCCTTGATAGTAATAGTCTCTAACTGAAAGTTAGCTGTTGCATCTCCCAAATGCTTGATTAGCTTTAGATACACAATATTCAGGCCCAATCCATTATTTATGAGGACACATTTAACTTTGTTTTGCATAATGGCAACTTCAATATACAACAAGTTGTTATAGAGAGGGCCAAACTTTGGTCGAAGGTCAACTGTTAGCCTGCGGCTCAATGTCCAACCAAAGCTTAAAATCTATCTAGTGTTATGTCGTTTGGCACTTGGGATTGGATTAGGAGTTATGTAAGAATATTTTTGTGGATAGTAGACATACACAACAAATCCAAAATGGAGATTTGTGTGGGTGTCTTTTGGAGTTATTCCACAATATCATATGTCTTTTCCTTAACAATGGTAATTGGTTTACTCCTAACCAACATATTGGGTTAGATTGGCTCATTGGTAGGGAGTTGTGGGCCTAAGATGCTAATTTTAGACTATCAAGTTATGATTATAAAATATAAATTAGATATAAGATCATCGTAGCTATAAAATGATGGAGATGGGCTAGAGAGGATAATTCTTGATTGTCGATGTACTTGGATAAGATCATGGGGAAATGAAGAATTATCAACATAGGGTCCTGAAATGGTAATCCTTGGTTGTTATTGCACTTGGATACAGTCAGGTCAAGGAAGGATTACCAACATTGGTATGTTGATTGGAATTATTAGATAATGGTCCTAGTCTATTATCATTTGGTCTAAGATTGATGGTAATGGTAGATACATGACCACTCGCAATATAAACTATAACTTTATTATAATCATGTGAAACTACATGGTAAGTCTATTGGTTGTTGGGGTCATTTTGGCCTTGGTTCATTCCATTTTGCAATTGATGTTGGTGTTGCTATTGATATTGTTATTGTTGCTATTATTATTGTTGTGGTCTTTATTGTTATTGTTGTTGATTGACATTGTTATGCTATGGAAAAAGATTTTGGTAGATGCCCAGATTTTAATTGGAAGTAGATGCTCTATTATCCAATTAGATCTCTCTATTTTCAAACATATTCTCAATGAGGTGTTTCATCTACACACAATGATGGATAGAATGTCCATGAACATGATGGTATTTATGGAATTCATGATCTTTATAGCAATTTGAATAACGTACACCCTAGGAAAGTGTTTTGGAATTGGCTAACTAATCATATTGGCCATGGATAATTTTTAAAATACCACTTCAATAGGCTCACCAAGGTTACTAAATACTCTAGGAGTGGGTTTTCTTCTTGGTAGAGGGTTTGCAAAAGTGGTGGTTGTAGTATTTAAGGAGTAGGCTTGTGTTGAGGCATAAGCTATGCTTATTAGATAGGTTACATATGTGGAATAAGCTACATTTATGGCATAGGTTGAGCAGATGGTGTTTGCACCATTAAAACATGACATGAATCAATTAATATATTACCAATAACATTCTTATTTTGGTTGTATGGCTTGGGTTTTTCATAATTATTGGCCTGAATAAGTGCAGACGCTTGTGCTTAGACTAGGCTAAGGCTTTGCATTGGGCTTGAGTTTTGGTTTTGGCTTTGATTTTGATTTGAAGAAGATAACTTGATAATCCATTTGTTGATAAGGGCATTTTCAATTTGTATACCTTTCTTAATAATCTCTTTGAATGTGTGAGCAAACTAGAGCTCCAAGTGATAAGATATTTCACCATATAAATTTTTGGTAAACACAACTACCTATTGTTTATCTGATAGATTATAGGTGAATCAATTAGAAAGTGGTCTCCATCTCTATACATATATTTTAAATCTCTCACTAATTTTATTCTTGGCTTGACTCAAATCCACTACTAAAATATCATGCTTGATATTGTAGAAAAATGTTGTACAAATTTATTTGATAGATCATCAAATTTAGATACTTAGTTCTTTAGAAATTTAAGAAGCCACTCCAAAGCCTATCTAGATTGACTTTGAGGAAAAATAATAAGTAGGTAGATGTCACTATAAGCAACTAGCTGGAAAGTGACAAAAAAATATTTTAGATGCTCTCTAGGGTCTCCTTTACCCTTATACTTGTCAAATTCTGGTAGCTCATAACCTGGAGGAAATGACGTCTAGAGAATCTCCATATTAAATGGGTTTAAACACACATCATACGACTTGAAATTCTTGGTCTGATTTCTTGTTTAAATGGCTATAATTGCATCTTTCATCTATTGCAGTTCTTGGGCTAAGAAAATTGATGGCACATTTGGTTATGGTTGTGGTTAGGTGGTCAAAGGTGGATTACCTTGACCGAGGTACAATGGAAGTATGGAGTATTATGGAATGTTGATTTGATGGACCAATTGCATCCATGTATTTAGATTGGGCTACTGATACTACATGCATTATTGGTAAATATTCTGATTTGGATTTAGAATATGGCTTTGGGTTTGAGGGAATTGAGATTGTGATGGAAGTATATGGCTTTATGGAAGGTATTGTGCCTATTGAGTTTGAGTAGGAACTTATTACTGATTAGTCTAATTGAGATAAATAATGGGGACTTTTTGTTGACTAAGGCCTTGTCTATGAATATGTGGCACATGCTAGGTAAAAGGCAATAATTACCTAATAGGTATTTGTTGGACATTAGCACCTCTTTATTGAACAAACACCTATTGTGAACTAGATGTTTGTTGGGTGTTTGGAATTTATCATTGACTAATATATATATGTTGTTGATTTGACAACATTTATGATTGTTGAGGTATATTGATCTACAATTATTGAGGTACATTCATTATTACGTATTGAGGTGGAACATTTGTTGCCCCTATTAAGGTGGCATAGTGTTCTACCTTTGTAGAGGTGGTAAATTAGTTTGTGCTCATGGCCATTGAATATTATCCATCACTTATTAAGGTAGGATAACATTCATCACTTATTTGGGTAACACATTGGTTAACACCTAATTACTTATCCCGTACTATTATGTGCTTGAAGAAGCAACTAGTTGAGGAGTGGGAGTAACCTACTGTGATTTGAAACTAGGCATTCCTAGCCCCTATTGTTGTGAACCACTCATGGTATTGGCAAGAGGTACTTATGGTTAGGGTGATTTTATCTCATCTTGTCCTGAATTGGAAGACACATGTTATACATTGTATTTGGCACATGGTTTGAAGTAGAAGCCATAATCACTTCTTTAGTGAATGGGACATTAAACATGTGACCTATTGAAGTAATTTAGGAAAATAGGTCCACAATAAAATTATCATGATGTAATGAATCAACTAACACTCCTGTTGATGGAGTTAGTTTGATGATTGGAGCATTTGATATGGCCATAACATTGAAATTATGTGCTAGATTAAGATAAGTCTAATATGGTTGTTGTATTTGCATGAATTGGTTTTCCATGGGGCCCTTTACCTTTGCAATCATATTCAAAACTTGGTGTGACATCGACATGAGTGCTTGAGGGTAAATATTAGAGGCCTATTCAATAGTTTTAGTACAAGGTACATTTTGAGGCACTTTGACTAGACTAGGTAGATTTTCATGGGGAAATTCCTCTAGAAACTTGGACTCTACCTCTACATATTTGACCAAAACATCATCCTTGTTTTTAATCAAGGATAAAATAAGTATGGGTTATAGTTTGATGGAATGGTAACATAATAAGGTTATTGTTGGACTTGTTCGATAATAAATGGCATACTAGCAAGGTATTGAGTTGTTTGTTCTTGTTCCTGACCTATATAAGGAGTTGTATTAACCAGGTAGTTTACTAACAGATCTTGGCCTTGTTTTTCATATTGTGTAATTTAAGGGGGATATGGATGCATCTCAAAAACTACGTCATCACCATATGGGTCTTGAGCATGGGCATAACTTGTGACTATGTTTTTGTGATCCAGATTATACATGGTTCCAATATATGTGTAGTGAGACATATCCAAACCCATGAATATAATATCAAAAATAAAAACGTCTAGAGTTCACAAAACTCTCAAAACATGGTCTAAAATAATTGGTCAATGCTTGGTATGTCTATAAACTTGGTCTAAATGGCAAACTAGGTCTATTGTTACACATAGTTTAAACTTGGCCTAGGAGTGGAGCTCTTCTTCAAAATCATCAATGGTAAGCTTGGTCTCAAATATCTCCAAGGTCTAATGTCTTGCACATGAATGGTTAAAATGAAAGGCAAATTTTGAATCCTAGTTTTGACAAAGTGTTTTTGAACAAATCTAATTTAGGTCTTTGAAAACAAGGAATAAAGCTAGACTCAAAAGGTATGAACAAAATATAAAAACTAAGACAAATGCTAGGTCTTTAAAAATAAGGCACAAAACTAGACATTAAGACAACTAGGTGTAAAAACTAAAAGGGAAATGCTAGGTATTTGGAAACAAGGCACAAAGCTAGACTTTAAAACACATTAGGTCTAAGGTAAAAACTTTGTAAGGTAATTAATTTAACTCTAAAACAATTTGAAACACTTTGAATCAATCTAGACACATGGATTCAAAAATAAACTTGACCTTGGTATAAGACATTCATCCTAGGAACATGCCTAAAACTAATTGGTAAATTCAATCTCAAGTAAGAAAAAGTAAGAGTGATGAGTAAAAGATTCAAGCCCAAGTGATAAGCAAGGATCCAATGTAAACTAACCATGGTTTAAGGTTATACTTAAAAAGAAAGTTTTAACCTTAGTTCAAGGCAAAAAATCAAATTGAGGCACATAAAAAGAGACCACTTCCTAGATCTAGGCAAAGGAGTCTTTAAACCAAATAAGAAATTAGTCCAAGTTGCACAATTAAAAGGTGATAGATAAACACCCAAGCCAAACTTATCAAGGCAAAGTTATAAACCACTCAATTTTGAATTTGAACTTCACAAGACAACTTTTGAACTTGGTTTGAAAAAATTGAATCTTAAAATGGATAACATCCTATACCCAAATAGATTCCATAATGACACTAATTGTAGACCACAAGCGTACATAGTTTTGAACTTGGTTTGAAACAAGGTAATATTTTGAAATGGTACAAGAAAAATAATGATGTTTTTTCACTCAAAAGGTATGACAATGGTTCTTATTTCAAAACTCCAAGGCAAATAATTGGGAAGAAATGATTAGCATAACAATGCCCCATTTAAATAAGTGACACACATAGACAAATGTTTTGACAAAGTCTAAGGTAAATGTGTGGTATCAAATGAACAAAATAACACCTCTTAGGCTAAAGTGGTGTACAAATATGTGATTGGTTTATGACTCATTTTGACATGATATTATAAATAATTTTAGTCTAAAAACACACATATAAATCAAATAAAAATAGAAGTAGCATAAATGGCTCATCTTATTCCCTATAATTGACATGGGTGTGTGTAGCTTCAGCCAAAGTTTCCACTGATATACCAATGCTTGTGAGGAATTAAATATTAATCCAAAAATTAAAGTACAGGTGTAGATAGAGTTTTTACACCCCTTCTATCTCTCAAGCATTAGTATGTGGCATGAACTTAGAGTGAGGAACACTCGGTATTGGCATGAAATTTTATGACAATTCAGGTTTGAATATAAAACTAAAGTTTTGCATGTACTAGATGGTCCCAAGTATGGTTAAAATAAGGGCACAAAAACATCAATTGAATCCAAACTACCTAACTTACCATGCAATGGTCTATTACTTTGTATAATTACTCTAATCATGTACTACTTAGTGGAGTCTGATGTCTGGTTGTTGCATGGCCCAAGTACCTATTGGGATGGTTAGGATAACTAATCACCACTATCCCATCCAAAGGTTTACCCAATTTATATACCCCACCATGGAGTAGGGTTAGTACGATGCTAGAAGATGAAACTCTAGGTCAACGTACCCCTAAAAAACTCGTGGGGAGGTGATGAATCCTACCCAAAAGCTAAGTACATAAAATAAATAAATGAAAATAATGAAAAGTCTTTAGAGGTCACTTTTACATCACCCAAGTCACTCAGATCTTGGGGAGAGCGTACATGACATTCTTTTTGACACAACTTTTACAAACAAAGGCAATAAAATAAGTACTTTTGGTCACTCAAGTTCCCTAAAGGGGATGAGGGGAGATCATACATGCAAGAGTTTGTGTTTGCCCAAATTAAAGAATAAAATGTAAGTAATTTGAATCTAGTCTAAATAATAAACAAGAATATAAAAAGCTCTTAGGTCTCTGAGTAAATATGTAAGTTCTTTTTACTAATACCAAATTGAAATGTGTTTGAAAATTTTGGCTCCTTGATCATGTTTGCACTTGTAAAAATTTGTAAAAATGCTTAAAAGATAAATTGTTAAGTGAATTTTAGAACACCTTAACCAAATGTGATTGAGTTTTTAACCTTTGTAAAATTTTGACTATGAAAAATGAAAATTTGATTAAAAACCACCCAAACTTCTTTTTTCTTGGCCTAATTTCTTAAAATCAAGTTAGTGGATTAATTTGTATTTGAGAAAATATTATATTCCTGCAAGTTAGCTCAACAAAACACAAATTTTAACTCTTGATTTTATTAAAAACAAAAACATAAGGAAATCATCGATGATCCACAGGGATCATGGTCAATTTCTATTATAGTGGCTAATTCCTATGATCATGGTCGATTCTATTGTGATCATTGTCAATTCCTACGATCATGATCAATTCTTGCAATCAACATTGATTTTATTGTGATCATTGTTGATTCATACAAACATAACAAAAAAATGTGTTTTGACAAAAAATGCTTGACAAATAATGTTTCAAACTCCTCAAAAGTTATCAACACCCTATAAGAAGAATGTTAAATAGGTAATAAATAGACTATGAGGTACCATAAAAAGCAAGAAAAACTTGATTTCTACTATGTTTCTAGCTTTTGGTTCAACTATGTTTTTGATGTAGAGATCGTGGGTGATTCTTCCATTTGACACTGATTTTAATGATTGACCATGATTATTTAAAATTATCGCCGATACCTGTGGCTTGGTTAAGAGTTCAAACCTTTTCACCTTTTTGGTGATTAAATAAAAAACTTGGCATAAAAATGGTTAGTAAAACATCTTAAGAAGTAGCTAAAAGAGTTTTATGGGGTGCGCATCCAACTAGGCATGCCATTATGTGATCAATAGAATTTCAAGAGTGGAGATTAGTATCATGTTAGTATGATCAAAACCAAACAAAATCACACTAATAAAACTAACACCTCAATCCTAGACACTCAAGGAGTAAGAGAATAATACAAGTAACTATCGATAGAAGACAAAAAAACCATTATTTACCTTCCTTGAGAGCAAGAGTTATATGTTGGCTATGGATGGATGTAATCAATTATGTAATTGAATAATCTTTATCAATGGTGCTTCTTGAATCATCTCTTCTTGTAATCTTGGCAATGTTTGGCTTGGCTCTCTCAACAAATGAGCATTATAACACTACAAAGAAGGTATTTTTGCATCATAACATTACACCAAAAGAGCTTCTTGAAGGTATTTTAACATAGTAACCTTACACAATTTTTTTTTGATGAACATTAGATAAAGCCTTATATTTATAGACTTTCAAATTAACTCTAACCCATGTGCAATTAGTTTAGAGTCAACCACAATTAAGCTTCGACTAAACCTAATTGAGTTAAGGATAAAAAAATAAATCAATATTTGGGATAGAGATCCCATTTATTAAACATGGCTCTCTATTTTTGAATTTAAGGCTTTAGGGAAGATATTTCCAATTCCTTAACTTTCAAGATGATGACATCATCATAAGCTCATTTTTATTGAAACTTCCTTTTTAAAAAATTCATTTTCACTAATTGCACATGGAAATTTCACTTAAGTATTTAATTTTGTTTTCTTAGTTAATTCATTCTACTTAACATTTTTGCACTTTATGAATTATTTAAGTGCCCCGCTTAATGGGTCTAAAGGCCAAACTATCAATTTGTTAGGTTACAAGTTGACTAGATATGAATCCATGAGAGGTTTCTATTGCATATATGATAATAACCAAATATGAATGCCTTAATAGGATTTTGAGCACTAATGTCTGATGTGTGGATGAAATTGGGACATTGAGTGTTTCTAAGATTAATTTTCATTGTTTGGTACAAATCAATTTGAAGTCTGGTTAGAACATAGTTGTGGCCAAAACTGGGTGCCACACAAGACATCCTGAAGTTATATGAAGAATATTTGAGAGACTTTGTGAATATCAGATACACCTCAGTCTTAGAAAATGCATATTTGGTCTCACTTATAAGAAAAATTAGGGTTTATTTTATCACACAGAGGAATTAAATTTTATCCCACTAAGGTTAAAGTTATTATGGAAATGCCTCCTCCCTCTAATCTAAAGTAACCCTACAGCCTACAGGGTAAGATTCAAACTATTCACTGGTCTTTTTCACAACTAACAGATAATTGTCATCCTTTTACTCACCTTTTGAAGAAAAGTGTCACATTTCATTGGGGTTTAGGTTTTTGACAAAAGTTTTAAGAGCTAAATACCTATTTGGCCAATCTGCCAGTATTGACCCCACCTACACTAGGTAGCCCATTACTCCTTTACATATTAGTAATAGAACATGCATTAGGGGCGCTTTTAACTCAGTATGATAAACATGGAAAAAATCATGTAGTCTATAATTTGAGTTGGACACGTGTAGCTTATAAACACAATTATTCACCAATTGAAAAATCTTGTTTATTAATGGTGTTCGCTTCCCAAAACTTGTGTCACTACATGTTAAATAACAAGACTATTGTTATAGCCAAGACTGATTCCCTCAAATATTTACTATCTAAGGCAACTTAACATGTCACATAGCTAAGTGGGTAATGTTGCTAAGTGAATTTGATGTTAAATATTAGAATTAGAAGGCCATTAAGGGGCAACTCCTTGTAGATAAACTTATTGGTGCTCCTTTGTTTGACACCCAACCTATCCTATTTAATTTCCCAGATGAGTTAATCTTGACCCTAAAAAAAGTGTTTGTTGAGTCCAAACAATGGAAATTATACTTTGATGATCCATTCACATCTTGTGGATTTGGAGCCAACATTTTTTTCATCACATCATAAGGGGATATCATTCCCAATGCATTTCACATCGAATTTCACTACACCATCAATATGGTCGAGTGTGAAGCACTCATTATAGGAATCCATCTTACTGTACAATGAAACATTCATAGCTAATGGTATACAGGGATTCCTAATTGGTCATTAATCAAGATACAAACTAATACCAAACTAGAGATAAAAAGCTTATACCTTACAAAAGTATGGTCAACAACCTCAAACAACATTTTAAAACTATTCAATTTGAGTAGATACCATGAGTCAATAATTGATCATTTGATGCAATAGAAACCATTGGTTCCATGATAGTAGTAGCTAGTAATGACAAAGAGTATAAATTTCTTATTAAGAGCCTTCTTCAAATAACTCATGTATAACTAGATTCTGAGATGGTATTTTAACCTTTTAAGACTTAGTGGTGTGAATCTTATGTTTGTTAAAATGCTGAGTATAGTAAATTAGGGTAATAATATGCAATAAATAAAACCACTAATTTGTTATAGAATTGACTAATTTTACTTTTCCAAAAATAGTAATAAATAGTCTAGGTAAGAACTTAGTTTGAAAATGATTGAGACAAATGATTTGGAGGTTAAAAACTGAAGAAGAGACCGATCTAAGTGTCACAAGCAGGATTATAGTGTTAAAACCTCTCTTAGATAGTTGTGACATAATTTAATAATAAAACCATGTGGTGCTAGTGTCCCTATTTTAACGGTAGTGTCCTTTATGCAAGACTATCTTGAGGTTCTAGGTGCACCTATGTCTAGATCTGTGAGGTATGTTCCTACATGCATGAGTTTTAAAACCTTGTATAGGGACTATTTTGACTAATTTTATGAGCAAAACCTAACCCTCTATATTGATATTGTATCTAATTGATACAAGCTAAAAATTGTGTTTGTTAGTGGGGTAGGTTAGACATTCTCAACACCCTATTATAATGAGAGTTGCCTACATACCAATACTTTGAAGAGGGATCAAGCCCAATGTAGTTATCCTCACCTAAGTGATGGTGCAAATGCTAGTGAAGTTAGTATGATATTTGACTTGAGTGCTTTGAATGTGATTGAGACTGCAAATCTAGGTAATCTCTTATGACTAATATAAATGGTAGTATGTAGAAGTAGGGTATAATAAGGATTGATATCCTTAATTGTGCACAACTTATTCTGAGTTTGTATATGTAACTTGCATATGGTTTCTAGTTAGTGGTTAGAGGGATAAAAGTCATGTATTTAAATTATTTTGGTGTTTGTGCAGGTGCTAAAAGAGGTCTAGGCTAACTCTAGGAGGTTTAAGATTTGAAAAGATATCCATTTGTGAAAAGAAGAGGGAAAGAACATTAACACCATTAATGAGACACTAGTGCTATGTGGCGCTATTGTCCCTATTATGGTGCTAATGCACAAGTGGTATAATAATAAGAATGAAGGGATAAGATACAAGAATGAGGGTCTAAGACTACTTTAGGGATGAATAGGTATGCGTGTGGCCTACATGAAAGCTAGATAAGTGTGAAAATATGATCTAAGATAGGTATAGGGCTAAGCTAGGAATAGGTGGTCTCAAGTATCACTCTTATCACTTAAGTTCCACTTTTAGGTGATTAAATTTATCCCCCATTTTATTTTATAAATGTAACAAAGTGAAATTACTAGGATAAAGGAAAAAAAACATACCTGGACTTACCTAAGAGGTGAAGCCCGTGAACATGGGTCTGAGTATGTGAAACATGATCCAATGCATGTTTTGCAAGTGAAACATGCATAAATCAATCCTTACTTAAGATATATCAAAATCAAAGACAAAACTAAGTAAATAAGTAGAAATGAGTAAAGGGATAGGGGAGAAAAAAGGAATGAATACACCTCACTAGGTATGCAAACCAATGTATAAACCTAGTGAAAACCTATCTATGTGCATGCATATAGTGATCAAGTAGTGATAACTTGGACTAAGATAATGGCTTGCTCAATATTCATGTGTGGGTGTCTAAGGAACTCAATCTAGTTTTGCCTCCATCATTTCCCACCCTTGCTTGGTCGATCATGACCTTTGAATAGCTTGGATTGGACCAATGGTGTGTCTAACCCTCTCATGTAGGTGGATCAAGAACTCAAGCATGTTATGACTCCATCATTGCCTACCAATGTGTAGTAGATACATATGAAATTTAAATTTCATAATGTAACTAGAAATCTCTAACAATAAATGTTAGCTTTGTAGCCACTTGGATATATTAGGTAGCTTTGGGTTACTTAGGAATGCCAACCACTATAGATGGAGTAAGGCATGAAATTGGTGTGTAACCTATAATATGATGTTAGATTTATAAAACATAGAGAACGATATGGAATTTGTCATTCTATCTAATCAACTAGTGTGTAAGCGAGCATATGGAAATAATGTGCCATGCACATGCCCCTAAATATTATATCTGAACATATAGATTCTAGACTGAGTTGTAACAATCTATATCTAAGTATATAAATTATAAATTATAATGGTCATGTTGTGCATAATACCCAAAATTTGAGAAAATTGGTATGAATTTGAGCTAAACTGGTAAGAATTTTGAGCAAAATTGGTAAATTTGTATAAACTTGGACTGTACTTATTAAACTTTTTTGGCCAATTTGTATTTTCCTAAAATTGAGTATACTAGAGATTAGCGCCATGTGGTGCTAGTGTCCCAATTTTATCACTAATATTCACTTACTCTAATTTTTGTGTAACTATACTAATCTCTATGTCACTATTTTCCCATTGTGTTTACCTAAGTCTAATTTTTATAATCTGAGCCTATGTGCTGAAAATGTACTATGAGTACATTATGGGAGCCTGATATTCATGAAAAACCCCTATGAATTCCACCTCTTTTAAGGGGTGTTTTTGAACCTATGCAAGAACTATCCTCAAAATAAAAATATCTGCAAGATATGTGTTAATCAGAGTATATATGATATATGCGTAATAATCCAATAAAATGTGCATACATAACATCAAAATGTAAGATAATATGAGTTTAAGTTTGTAATGTGTGATGTATGTTATGTATATAATTCACAAAGGAGTCAAGATAGATATAATAATGTATGTAATAAAAAATTTGAGTAATAACTGAGTAGATACCTTGGGGTATGGGGCATGATGTCCATCATGGCACCCAAGTAGGAAGGGGAGATGCATGATGTACCTCATGCAATCTAAAACTAGAGTGTGTAATAAGAAAGAGACAAGTGTCATGGCCATGACACATATAATAAATAATACATACAAAACACATGATGCATGCAAATTAGGCTAAGGGGCCATGATACAAGGGACATGGGCACATCTCACTAAATCTAATAAAATAAGGCATGCAAGGACATGTTCAAATGTCCACATAAGAAATCAACAAGTTGTATTAGATCCACATAGAAGGACATGTTCAAATGTATGCATACATAATTGGGAAAAACACACATAAGGACATGGACATATGTCCAAAGCATACATACTATGAAAATAAGTGGTGTAGAGACAAAGAACAATGTCATATTAAAATGCACTCAAATAGAAGAAGTATATAGATACAATGAAGTCTAAACTAGGAAAGCTAGAAATTTAAGTATGCATGAACATGTAATTAAAATCTATGTAAGAGATAGGATGTACATATGTTGATTCTAAAGTAGTAGTAGCTGACAAAAAATTTGAGTAGGTGTAACATGATTAATGTCAAGATATAACAATGCTAAAACTATAATGTAGAGTTTAGAAAGATGTAACCTAGTAATCGGAACTATGTATAGGCTGCGCCTAAATGAGTGAATTTGTCAATGGAAGAACCCATGTATCAATGTATATTCCCCCAATGGGTAGATAATAACAAGGTTGGATTGGTGTAGTGGATCTGAGTCTTATAGTAATTTTCAAGCACTTGAAAAGAATAAGTGAAGCATGTATATATGATAAAATTGACTATACTAAGATAGATAGCATATGTAGTGTCTGGAAAATATAAGAAGTGTAAACATGGTAATACATACAATCTATCATTTTATATTTTATGAGTAAATATTTGAATTTTTTTTGTGTTTTTGAAATATTATATTTTTTTTGTATTTTCTATATATAATATATGTATAAGAAACATGAAAATGAAACTATATACAATGAGCAAGAGAGAAGAAAAGTATGTATGAGAAGGGATGAACAATACTAACTGATGAGTCTCATAAGAGACTCACTATCAATGTGATGTATGTTAAATAAATTGACAATGATCAAAGGTGCTGTATGAAAGGGTAATTGTTCTCATAGAACATGTTATATTTAGTGATCAATGTCTATCCCTACCTATGAAGTGGTGTTAGGAATCCATGAAACTGACTGTGGTGTCTTATGAACTATAGGGGTCTTAGAAATCCATCTAGTAGAAGATATTGTAGATGGCATAGGTGCCCTATGCTAAGAACCTTAAAAAGTTAATAATATTGATCTCAAAATAAAATGAGTAGAGGGAGGACCTATAGAATCTTCCACACATCTATTTCACATGGATCTCTATTATAATGGTATCTATGGGAGATTATGCATATGTGGCAACACTTGAGGAGTAGACCTTACTTGCACTGGTGGTTTAACTGAACTCTATAGTGTATTGATAGGAATTGTGCTCAAAGTTATAACTAGTAACTATGTTGTAACTAGTAACTATGTTATCATTGGTAACTATGCTATAACTGGTAATTGCACTATAAATACCTATGGGACATGTAGAGTTTAGTCAAATGAAACACCCTCAACTTTGATCACCTAATTTACATGTATATATTTTAGGAATTTATGCATGATATATGGGATGGATCATAGCTGATGTATCCATGGCCTCCCTAGGAACATGTCAACTACACCTATAATAGGTACTACTAAGAATCTAGTGGCCATATGTGCTGGTCTAACTTGTAATAGAAGTACAATATCCCTAATCGAGATCTGAACATGGCCACTAAAACCATTGATAACTATGTCTATAAGAGAGATATCCTACTTTGAATACCCTAAATCCTATATAATTTTGATAGTGCACATGTTAATACTTGACCCATTGTCAACCATAACACTCTAAATAAGATGATGATCTATGTAGGCTTGTACAAAGAGTGCATATAAATCTAAATCATCATAAATAATATCCTAATTTGAAAAGGTGATGAGTGGTCTAGATGGAACTATAATATAATACACACCAATGACATTGTGTAGTGGGTGTGCCTCCTCTATAGTAGTGTGATATGATGCTAGTGGTGGATGTTCTTGATACGTGTAGTGAAAAATTGAAGTGTCCCCTGCCTCATTTATTGTATGTTTTAAAAATGGATCTAAGAATATTTTCAATGCCTTAGTTTCTATTTGTTAAACTTTGGGCACCTCTATGGGGGTTCCCACATCAATAATTTTAGCCTTTATCAAATCTTTTATCTTATGTTTCAAGCTGATGCATTTATTTGTTGTATGGCCTAGTGATCTGTGATATTCATAAAATGCATTAGAATCATAGTTATTTGGAAGAGGCTATGTTGTATCAACCTATTTTATGGGAGGGAGAGATATGACATTACATTCTAAGACCTACTATAAAACATGTGCTAGTAATTATGGAAGGTTAGTGAAAACTCTATGTGGCGGAGATGATAAAACCAAGTGAGGATATGGCTCTAAAGCTACGTTAACTGTGGTATTTAGATCACTCTTGTTTTCAATGGTCCTTAACTTGTATAGAGACTTACTAGAACTCTTAGCAGCTTATTCTGATCCACTTGTATATTTTAGTTTGCTCATAGAGAGAAGTTTGACTTATCTTTCTTTCACTATGTGGCATAAATCTATGAAGGTTGGAAACTTTTAAAACAAGATAGATTCATGTAATGCTGGTAAAAGACACTATTTGAATATATCTTGGAGCTCTTTATTTGCCACATGGCTAGTCAATTTGGCCAATATAGTCTTATATCTCAAGACATATTATGCAATAGGCTCATATGATTTTTTTTTAATTGTGAAACTTGAGCATATGAGATCTTATCACTAATTTTTATTAAGAAGTGTGTAAAAAACATATTTGCTAATGGATTGAATTTGGTGATAGATTGATTTAATAGATCATAAAACCACTGTAAATCATAATCCTTTAGACTACATGGAAACAAATTGGTGAGGATCTAATCATTAGACACATACCCCAAACATTCTACATAGAAAGCATAGAGCTGGTGCTCTATGTCACCCTTACCATCATACAATGTAAGCTTAGGTGCCATGAATCTAGATGGCAAAGGAGTTGATGCTATGTGATGTGCCAAAGGTATATGTAAAAGAACATGAGAATCCAAGGCATGTGATGGCCTAGTGGCTCACTGATCAATATATAATACCTTAGCATGTAGAGTATGAACCTCCTACATAAGGGATTGTACATATGGAGTGGAGTAACTAGCCATAAGAGGTGTAGCTATCATTGAAGATTGTTGAGTTACAATTAGTTTTTGTGATAGCTGAGTTAGACCCAATGTAAGGTGTAATAATGTTATTATCTAGGGGAGTAGAAGATTGACCATTTGTTTAATTTTTGAAGTTATTCATGGATAATATTGATAAGGTCATCTTTCATATTTTAATGTTTTCAAACAAAATATTGAAATTGTCTCTTATCAGTTTCATCAAATCAGTTATTGAATTCTGCCATTGTAGTTTGGGGAGTAAGAAAATAAACTATTGTATATTTAGAATCTTTAAAGAAATTTAATCTATGAAATATTACAAGAATTAAACACTGAAGCAAATATGATATTATAGAATTAATATATAAGCATAGAAACAAAAAGGATAAAAACCCTAAGAACATATAGGGTTAGGGTTTGAGTAATATTTAAAGTAACTCATGTTCATCAAATGTTTTAACCTTTTAGGACTTAGTGGTGTAAATCCTATGTTTGTTAAAGAGCTGAGTATAGTAAATCAAGGCAATAATATGTAATAAAAACAACCATTGATATGTTACAAAATTGACTAATTTAACCTTTCTAAAAATCGTGCAAGTAAGAAGCTATCTAGAAAAAGACAAATATGGATGATATGGAGGCTAAAAACCAAGTCAGAGATTGGTCTGAGTGTCAAAAGTAAGATCTCAATGTCAAATCCCCTCCTAGGTAATAGTTCCCTAATTGGACAATAACAACATGTAGTGCTAGTGTCTCTATTTTGGTAGTAGTGTCCTTTATGCAAGACTGTCCTAAGCTTTTGGGTATACCTGTGTTTAGATCTATGAGGTCTATTACTACGTGCATGAGTTTTGAAACCCTATATATGGCCTATTATCACTAATTTTGTGAGAAAACCCTAATTTTCCATATTTCTAGGGTTTTCAGTTGATACAAGCCAATAAAGTGTATTTGTTAGTGGGGTAGGTTGGACATCCTCAACACCCTTTTATGATGAGAGTTGCCTACATACCAATACTCCAAAGAGGGATCAATCCTAATGTATTTATCTCCACCTAAGTGATTGTGTAAGTGCAAGTGAAGCTAGAATGATAGCTGACTTGAGTGTTTTGAATGTGTTTGAGATTGGAAATCTGGGTAATTTAAGCTTAAGACTACTGTAGATGGTATTTTTCATAAGTAAGGTAGGATAGGGATTTATAACCTTAATTATGCACAACTTGTTTTGATTTTTCATATGCAATTTACACATGATTTTCATCTAGTGGCTAAAGGGATGAAAGTCATGTATTTATATTATTTTGGTGCTTGTGCGGGTGATAAAAGAGGTCTAGGCTGACCCTAGCAGGTTTAATATTTCAAAAGATATCCATTTGAGAAAAGAGGGAAAGGAAAATAGTGCCATTATTGGAACACTAACACCATGTGGCACTACTATCCTCATTATGGCGCTAGTGTCCACATGGTAGAACACTAGACATAAAGGGCTAGGATGCAAGAATGAGGGTTTGGGACTGCTTAGGATGACTAGGGATGCTTGTGGCTTGTATAAAGGAAATATAAGTGCTAAAATAGGATTTAGGATAGGTCTAGGGCTAAACTATGGATATGTGGTCTCATGTAGCACTCTTAACACTAAAGTGCCACTTTTAGGTGATTACAGATGGTATGTGATATTTTTGGTCTCGATCTCCCTTGGTACCAAGACCTATACACCAATCTCTAAGACAAAATTATTCTTGATAAATTATCATAAAACCAACTTAAAGCCTTCATTCATAATGCTTCCTATTATACCCCCCTTGGTAATACACTATCATAGAGGCTATGATGGAAAGTTGCTTCATTGTTTGACTTTAGGAGAATATAAATTAGTGCTTAAGGACATACATGAAGGAATTTATGTGGCCCACACTAGTGGTATGGTCCTTGCCAAGAAAATCCTTTAGACAGGGTATTATTGGACAAAAATGAAGACATACGCTTGTCAATATGTCAAAAAGTGCATTACTTTCCAAAGGCATGGTGATTTGATCCACGCTCCTTCCCTATCACTCCAACTGATTACTATGCCTTAGCCATTTTCAACATAGGGGACTCAATCTCATAGAGAAAATAAACCCCACTTCTTCTGATGGCCACAAGCATATCCTCACTGCTATGAAATATTTTACTAAGTAGATAAAGACCATTCTCCTCACTTACATATCTAACAAGCAAATTTTGAAGTTCATCTATTTCCACCTCATCTTCCACTATGACATTCCTTACATCATTATATATGATAATGGTGGATCATTCAAAAATAAAAATGTCAAATCCCTCTATTCCCAATTTTTGAGCATAAAAGGTCCATGCTCTATTTTACTCAAGGTAACGACTAAGCTGAGGCACCAAATAAAACCATTATTAAGATTCTTAAGAAGATTATCAATAACACTGGCTGCAATTGGTACTTGCAACTATTCCTAGCCTTGTGGGATTATATTACTAGTACTTGCATGCCTACAAGAGCCACACCATACTCCTTTGTTTTTGGTTTTTAGGCCATTATCCCTATAGATATTGAATTTCCCTCTCCTTGAAAAATATCATTGATGATGAAGAATATAGAGTTTCCAAATTACAAGAACTAGAACTCTTAGATGAGAAAAGGTTAACTTAATTAGACCATTTAAGAACTTATCAAAATAGGCTACATTGTCTACGCCATAACTATAACAAAATTTTTCTTCCCAGAGAGTTTGAAGTTGATTTAGTGATGTAAGAAAATCAAAAGAATACCAATGTTGAACGTAAAAAAAAAAGCAAGTCAGGGCCAATTGTCTAGGTCTGAATGTTATTACTGTAAATTATGGTTTTGAGGCATACAAGATGGCCACACCAGATGGAAAATAGTTCAATGAGCCTCTAAAAATTTTGTATCTCAAATGCTTATATACTTAATTGATTTAAACCAGTGTCTATGAGAGCCCTTGTTTGGGGGCATCTATTTTGCATTCACCCATTTCCTTTGATTTATTATTCTTTAGACCATTCTTATCCTCCTACTTCTTATTACTATCATGTTCTTGATTATGACCAATAGGTGTTACATGCAAATTTAGAGAACATTTTTGAAGGAACTCCAAATTGATGAGCATCATCAACCTCTTTTTATATGAGTGTATCAGGGTACATCAGTAAGTGTGTTACCTGCTTGATGGTTATTTGAGACAACCTCTAAATACTTCTCCACATATTGATTCCCCATTGTGTGCCTTCCTATTCTTGTTGTTGCTTGGTATTTCCTTTTGCCTCAGGTTCTGATGTTAGTTTTAGGGTCATTACCATTGTAGTTGGTTTAGCTATTATTTAGTTTTAGGGTCATTACCATTGTAGTTGGTTTAGCTATTGTTCGAGCCCCTACCTAAGGTTGTTTTCCATTTCTAGATGGTTCCTTGTACTTTTTTGAATATTCCCTTGCTTTCCTTATTCCAAAAAACACAAAAACAATGAACATACCTAAAAAAATGTTAAAAATAAAAAAATTGAGAAAACTTGGCCTAAAATATCCTTGAGAGATATCAAGCCAAAAAATCTTTGACCCTTTTGTCACCTTTTTCACTTGTGACTCTTGGTCTTATTCTAGGTGGAAACATCTTTATCCAATCATAATACTTTCTACTTATCATTATCATTTCCTTCATTATATCCTCCAATTTCTGGGAGAACTACATCGGCCTAAGGTCCACATGGACTATGTAGGTAGCACTTGGATGCATGGGGCATATTAGGTCATCTGGACCACTCTTCATTTACACTTCCATTCCCATTTTTATTTTCCATTGACTTATGCTCTTGCCATTTTGTGAGCATCTTAAGCCACACTCACTATTTTGTGAGCAACCACTATCCTACACTTCATCATTTTGTGAAGCCTTCCTATTTTTCCACTACAATGCAATTATCTCTCTTATTTGTCATTACTTTTCTTTTATCCCAAATTTTAGGAGAACTACATTTGTCCCAAGGTCTATACTGACTATGTAGGCAACATCCATTTACATGGGGTATTTGGGCACAACTCAACCACCCCCTTCCTTATTATTCTATTACTATTAACTATGCAATTTGTGACATAGGATCATCACTACCTATTGTGTATTCTACTGCACGAGAACCTATAAAACCTACTAAGGGGGGACCTATGCCTACAAAACATGTCCCTATACCTATGCTTGTCCCTATCCCTATACATGTGCCTATCCTAATATCTAGCCATATGGTAGTCCTTAAATGCCCTTACCTCTATCTAACCCTCTTCTAGTGTTATTTTGGCTGCTATTTGGGTCTAAAACTATGCACCCAATGCTTACAAAACTTGGTGTACAATATGCTATATAAGGATCATCACTACATACTATGCAATATCCTATTCGAGAACTTATAAACACTATTGAGGGGGGATTTGTGCCTAAAAAACTTGTCCCTATAATTTTACATGTGCATGTCCCTATACATGTTCTTGTCCTAGTAACTAACCATATGGTAGTCCTTGTAAAAGGCCCTGCCTTTGTCTAACCCTCCTTTGTTGCTATCTTAGCTATTAAGGCTAGGTTTGAGTCAACTATGTGGGCCTAAAACCTATCTACCCTATCACATAGGTGTCTATAATTCCAACATTTACCACACCTCCTGAGTATGTCCAAACTATTGGTTGGATCACTAAGTAACTCCCAATCACCTCTACTCTTAGAACATATGATCCTCACTACCTCATCTACCAAGTGATGTGAACAAAGAAATGTGGACCCTCATGAACATCTTGATAGAAGATAAACTACTATTGAACTTGATCTAACTTATAACACTCCACTATAAATTCATGATGATTGGTGATATAGCATGGTGTACACATATATTGGGTGACATATCCATTCTCTACCCAACCAAACTGTATAGACATATAGGGAGGCCAGATGGATTCCCTGTCCACCATCTCATCTAGGGCCCATTGATAATAATATAAATCACCTATGTGGCCTCAAAGACTAGCCCCTATCTAATACCATCAAAATTATAGAGGGTCCTAAGCTCCTTACTATATCCTCTGGTGAACTAGCCACTCAATCATTATGTGCTCTTAGGCCTAGACCTATAATAATTCACTATGCCAAATGCTCCAAAAATTCTAATAGCAAATCATCTATAGATCTTGGTATAACTCAACCAGTAATATGGGGTTCCATTTAAAATATGTGGTTGAGTCCCACATGTCTCATACAACTCATATCGATCTAGTATATAAAAATCACACACTCTTGTTAGGTAGTAAGATATTGTTGGCAATCACAATCAAGATCACCTCCTTGTTGGGCATTGTGACCTATGCTAGTGGTAGAAGAGCCTATCCCTATCTTGCTACTATTGCTCGATCACTACACCCATTAGGGAGAGCATCTGGTGGAAATGATAGATACACTAAGGTATCAATACAGATGGACCCACCCTCTTCACAATGTTAGTAACACCTATCAATTCCTTTAGTACATCTAGCTTATCATGTTGCATACATTAAATCATCAGTCCTTGAATTAGAAGCCATAAAATCCTCCATACATCCTCCAAGATCACTATAGCCTTGCCTATTGGCAAATGAAAGATAGATGTCTCATAATGATAATACTCATATAGTGTTGATAAGTAAGCCCTACTAGCTTGAATTACTAGCATCTGTGTCATGTGAAGTAACCCCTCTACTTTTAGGAATGCCACCAAGTCCTTGATCATGATACCAAGAGAATGCAACGCTTATGACTGCCACTCACATGCCGTGATGACCTCCACTCACTCTTGCAAATCATAAATCATGTCAAAATTAGTTATTTCATTTATATATATTTTTTTATAGTTGATCCACATAACCACTTTATTCTAATTTTAGACTTAGTATTTTATTCTTCTAGCCTACTTAACATTTTATTCTACTTGCCTTAGTTTATCTTTAAGCAATGTCATCATTTTATTAGCAATCTCACCATTGGTAGGGAATTCTCACCATTTGGCAGGTCATTCCTGTTGTTCTCTCTAAATTTTTTTACACCCTCACCATTTTATTGGTAAGCTCATAATTTTTTAAGCTATTTCCATCGATCAATAGGATGATCTCACTATTAATAGTGATTTTGCTATTTGTGTGTTTTACATTCAAAAACATGTTTTTGCTGATTTCTTGACATTCTCATCATTCAAACATTTTTCATATGAAAAATTTATCCTACCATTTGAGTGATTTCTCATTATTTTGGTGATATCATCTAATTGGCCACAATCTCACTATTTGGTTGGTGATATTGCTATTTGCATGAGTGATCTCATTATTTTATTTTTAAAAAAATGATGAGTTTACCATTTCATGATTTTCTTAAGCATAATAAATGAAATTAATGATGAAGTTGACTAAGGAAAATTATACCTACTAATGCCTCACTCCCCACTGGTTGCTGGTACTCTTGCATGCACTTGCCAAGATATATGTGGTGAGGGATGTGGGCCATTTTTTTCACTCCTCTTATGCACAAAAATTAGATCTCTAGATTTATATAGGGTGAGGGTGATAATGAATAGTTTTCACCCCTAGGGGTAATTTTATAGCCAAAATTTTGAATTTTCCCCTATCCCTATTTGTGCTCCATTCTTCTTTCTAGGAGGCTTATTTTTGGCTTGTTTATCCATTTTTTCCCTAGTTTCTTCTAATTGCTCCATTTTTAGCCTTTTATGTTGAAACAAGTGTCATTTTCTTCTATTCAATGGCTCATCTATCAAAATTAATTTTTACACCCTACCCTTAAGGGGGAATCATGGGCTTCCCAATTGTAGTTTGAGTCATTTTTTTTAGCTTGTTTTTCTTTAAATCAAGTAAATTCAACAAAAATGAGAATGAAACTATTTATTCTAATTGTAATTATTTCAAGTGACCTTTTTATTTTTTGAAAATATATTGCTTCATCTGAATGTCTTGCCACACCCTTTGAAATGGGGTAAAATATAGACATCCAATTTTTACCATTACCGTTTTAAAATTTCAAGTAAGAATGAGTTCCTGAAATAACGCATAAACTGGACCAAATACCATTAGAACACTCTAATTCATCTTCACACATCACATGTAATTTTTGAAGTGTACTAATACATCCCTAATTGGTGTAATGCATCATACACAATTATCACCTTTCTCTGGTTCATCTCTTATCAAATTATGACCTAGCAAATTGATGTTTTTAACCATTTATGCATGATAACTTATTAAATTCCTAGAATTACAAAAAGGCTAATTAAGATTACTTAACTAAGTGAATTTAATTAAAATATTAATTGAAAAATCCATTGCAATTGAATGAATATATAATTTTGGAAATTCTAAATTCAACAAAATATTTGAAAGTTACATCACCATGACATTATCAATCACAAAAGTCAAGAATCTAAAATATTAACATAAATACAACAAATATTAGGAATGTTGAGCCATGACTATTAATTGTAATATTAACTCCAAAATTGAATACCTTCAGTCCACCAAATTTGATTGATCATGGGCCCATTATTCTCATCTTGATATGGATGTTCCTCATCACTTTACCAAACCTATAAATACCAAGTCCAACATAGACTAAATACAAGCTTTATTTTGAAAGTTATTATGCGAAAAATACTGTATAAAGCTTCACATATTATCTTCCAATTGATCCACAAACCATAATAGATAGTGCATAGGGAAGGTTTTGTTGGCTCTTGAACCATGACATTACTAAAGACTTTTATCTCTACATATGAGCACAAACATGAATGTGATCTGGCTTCGAAGGAAACATCTAAATGGAAGGTAAGAAGTGTCTAGTTTAGATTTATAGTTCATTATTTGTTTCTTCAAGTCTTGCCCAATCTGAGGACCATGTTTTAGAATTTATATTTGCTATTGTTTTATGTTTGTTTTTCATACTAATGAGAATTGACCTCTTTTGTATTTGTGTGTTTACAATGATAACCTGAATTGAGATCAACCATAGAGAAGTGGCTTGCACCTCTAAGTTGTTCCAAAAGATTATCAATGTGGGGAATTAGGTGCTTATTTTTTCACTATCATTTTTTATATCCTTATAATAAATAAATAATCTCCACATAATATCCTTTTTTATGTGGAAACATGACCATGCTTATGTAGGGTGTTTTGGTTGGTCAGATGTGATCCAAATATAAAAATTCTTGCATTTATAGCTTGATTTCATCATTCTAAAATATAAAACATTTACATAAAGGACCATTTGAAATAGGATGTTATAGATCAATTATATCTAATGCTTTATCTTGTACAATAGAACTATTGTGGGTGAGTTATGAATATATCTCTATACTTTTCCATTGTTTGATCTACAAACTCTACAAAAAAATTACACATCTTCACCAAAAAATTAATAAAAACTTGACAGTGAAATGAATATTAAATATTGATACAACGTATGTTGACCCTAGGGTTTTTGCAATGTTCTAATGTTGGGATTTTGACTAAGTAAATACTAGCATGCATAAGGAAGTTATATAGGGGACCAAAGACTAAGAGTAAATTATTCATGATTAAAGGTCTCATGTGAGAGAGAAAAGGAAATAGAAAGGATCAATGAATGAGAGTCATGCATAAGTCACACAAATAGATCTATTTTGAGTCAATCGTATCCATCTAGTATGACAATTCTAAATATGAGATTTCTGACAGTAAATTAGGGAACTGATGTATCATGTAAATCAAGTTAGATACATTTTAGGAATGGTGAGGTACACTTAGGATATATATATATATATATATATATATATATATATATATATATATATATATATATATATATATATATATATATATATATTTAAGGTGATGGGTTGCCTATACAAACATACCTATACTAGTGAGATGGAGATATAAGTAGGTTGAGAGGGAATGTTACTAAAATTCATGTAAATGTTCACATGAACCTAAGATAGATGTGATGTATTTGGGATAACTAATAAATAGAAACATTATTATTCAAGATCTTAGTTTCAAGGTATCTATTATGATGCCATGTTTATTCTATTTTTGTGGGTTTATTATGTTATCTATAATACTTTAATAAGTTTAAATCCATGGTATATACTTTTTTAGCTATGTTTTAGATTAATCATGCAAGGATATGTTGTGGGATGCTATGTTATGACTTGGACTATTATTTTATAGGTAAAGTGAATGATGTGATTATAGTCTAAAATAAGTAAACTATACCAATAAATATGTTTCACATGATAAAATTGAATTAAATACAACAATATAAAAATAGGAACAAAACTGAAATGTGTGATAACAAAGATTAAGATGCTTTGAACTTGTCAAGAAGGGTTCGTAAAGAATAACTAAATTATGACTAATATATGTTTTTTTTAGAAGATAAAAACATATCTATAAGTATCCTAAAGTAATCTTAAAAAATTGACGCAAAATTGAAAATGTGCAATAAATAACAAAGATCAAATTGGTTCAATCCTAGACATACCAAGATGGTAGGGGTTAGATATTGGTAGGCTAATCATGATCTTGGTTATTATAGTCAATATTGGTCAAATGATGTTATATTATCCTAAAATAATTGTGCACCTTCATTTTATCTTACTTTTTAATAAACTCTCATATATTTTCAAATTATATTATGAATCTTCCATAATTGCTTTTCTTTTTTCCTAGCCCTAATTGACAGAAAAACACCTTGCAAGAGCATAAAAAAGGGTAAAAGCTATTGGTTTAGTTTATTATATGTACATGTTTTAAGTAAATTTATTTATTTAATTTTAACGTAATCTTTTGTATTTTACTTTTTTATTAGGGTTTAAAATTTTTTAGACACTCAAATTTAATCATTAAGTGCTTGATAATGTTTAATCTTGACATTTTTACCCTTAATTGGTCTTTACTTAATTTTGTTAACTTGTAATATCTATGACATAATTCTATATTTCAATTACTACCTTGTAAATAATGGAAACATAATTCATACATCCTTATTATTCTTATAGACTCCTGTTAGCTAGATTATTGTAGTCCCTATCCTTTTTGGACAAGACTACACTAGGCAGATAGGGTTGTAGTTCGGCCTTATCCCTCATCCTCCAACAATAACTTTTTAAATTTGAGATGTTTCATATTCCTCATAAACTTTTAGAAAGATCATTTAAATTAAATATTCCAAATATTATTCTATATAAGCACATCAAGGCCTCTCCAAACACATCTAACAATCACTTGGAAATTCTATTGCACATTGAGTAAAAGGGAACTAATATTTCTAATTTTAATTCTGATTTATCATAATAGTCATAGGCCAAGTCTAAATTTATTTTATTATAGGTTAGACACAATCACTTTCAATTATTCAAATAAATCTATCTAGTTACATTCACATAACAAAGATCAAGATTCACACACTCACCCTAGGAGGTAGAACTATATTGACTTGAGGCCCTTTTAGGTTATATAGATAGCAATTAGATTATGTGGGGATTTTTAAGGATAGGTTGTTTATTACCCTTGATTGATTCCCCATTTTTATTTTATCTTTGTTTTATTTATTATGTAGGAGTTAGGGTTATGATTTTATAGGTCTTTCACAAATCAAAATGAAACATTGATAATTAGTAAACTCTCTAAGATAATTGTAGTTAGTGCTGTGAAAATTTTGGCCAACACTAATCTATGAAAAAGTAAGTATATTTGAGATAACACATTATCATTCAAACCCTTTCCTAGATTATCCTTTATACTTTGATTTTTGCTTGTATTGTATTTGTAGTCATTAGATTTTTTGATTCATGATGGGTTCAATGAATGAAAATTTCTCTCATATGTTATATAGGATTATGAAATTTATTATTGAATCTTGTATTCCATTTCTACATGTTATTCATTATGTTCAAACATGATTAAAATATAAATCAAATCAAGAGGATAACATGTATAATATAGACCCTCAAGTATTTTTTAGTTCTTATTATTGCAATGTTACATCTTATAATAATTATCCCAAAATATTATCATTATAAAAAGATAATTTTGTTACAATTTAGGGGAAATATTGCATAAGAATTTCACATAATATTGAAAATAAGAGGTCTTATATACAAAGAAGAGTCTACCTCTTGAGGACAAAGCCAATATATGCCACCTTCTAAGATCATACATGTTACTAATACCTATTGTTATAATAGCTAATTTGAGTTAATTCCTATCACAAATAGATGCTAAAGAGCATGTGCACAACCTTTTATGCCTCCTCCTAGTTTCCCTCAAGCTAAATCTATTCATCAGTCTATTCTTATTATTCATCCATTGCTTATATTAGATTCCCATGTTTATGTTATTCAAACTAGAAGATGATGACCACCTTTGTCTCCTCAACCCTAATCCTACTAATAATAATGTTCCTCCTCCTCCACCTCCTTCAAGGAAAATTTATCAACCTAAGGGGTATGTTATCATTGACCAATTATGTAATATTCCAATTAATATTTATATTATAGAGATATTAAAGAAAGCACTAGCTTACAAGGATATCTTATATGCAATGTTGCGAGATACCACTCTTCCTATAGCTAAAAAAATAAATTCATTTACTTATGTCATGAATAAATTCAAGGATATTGACAATAATATTTTACGGGTTGAGAGGAATAAGATATTCAAGAGTGGATACAACTATTACTAAAGTAGGCCAATCAAATAATTCAGTTTATGATATTCAATTTTAATGTTGAATTATAAAATATGGAAAGTATAATGCCAAACAATATTTTTAATTGCATAACATGAGAAGAAAAAATACTTAACTTATGTACTGATACACAAAAACATATGAGATATACATGTGTGGAAACAATTTGTATGATGTTCAAGAATCAACCATTAGATTCTATAAATATTCTTTCTAGCTACCTGGACACTTATGTCAATGCTACTATTTGAATCTCATCGTAATTGTCCTTTATTGAATGTTCATTATATCAAGATGTGACCACCTAAGACTTTTTGAATTTTCTATCACCTTTCATCTGATGTATCTAGATTTCATGCACAAGCTTTATATCATTGTTAATAGCTCAAACCCTAACTCTTCACCTTAGGTTAGGTTACCTTTCCAAAAAATGGGTTAGTGGGATCAAGGTGTTGAGTTGACCTCAAAGAACCCTCTATCAATGAACACTACTTACATAGATAATACTCCAAGGAGGTCCTTGGACTTATGTAGTTATCCCTTATGTGTTGGTATGTGTGTGAATAATAGTGTAAATGTTATATACAAATACATGTAGTGATCTAGCTTGTAACTTGACAAATATGGATCATGGGTTATTATTTGAGTGCTTTAGACCTATAACATGATTTTTCCTATGACTGATATGCCAATATGTATGAATAGGATAGAATAACTTAGATGTATGCTTTGAAATTTAGTAACATGTTTAAACTTTGAGAGGTGATTATATGATGATCAAATGAATTGGATTTAACTTGTATTTATACTACTTATTTTGAAATAATCCTCATGGAAGGATTAATGACATTATTACATTGACCTGTACACAAGAAAATATTTATAAATTTGAGTGTTTGTAGGGAAAGGACACTTGCATTGGAGAAAGGACATATTTTCTCTTGAACACAATTGTCCAACATGGAAGAAAGTTGTTAAGGTTTTGTAATTGATAGTGAAGGATATATATAATATTTTAGGTTTTCTATGGTTACAAGTGATCTAGATAATCAAAGTAATCAAGGTTAGACTAAAAAATAAGTAATTATACCTAGTGAGGTGGTAAACATGAGCCTTTCAACTATAAAGAAGGTCAAACTAAAGGGTAGAGATTTGAGATATATTTATTAAGTGTAGAAATCTAGATTTAAGCATCTATATTTTCCCCTCCCACCCTTTAATATAATAATGCTTAAGGATGAAATTACTAGGTTAAAGAAAAAAAAAGCTTACAATGGTGTGTACAACACACCTTATTTTTGCTTGAGCCCACTTGAATTTACCATATGTGAATGTTTCATAACCTCAATTTTTCTATAAAATTTAAAACATAGAAAAATAGTGATTATGTCCACACTATATAAACATTTGCCAACAGAAACCAGTTCTAGGATAAAAACAAACTGATTTATTAACCAAATTCAAACATGTTTATACAACTGCATACATAACATCATTCAAGATGTGAAGTAGTTTATAAAGGATCAATCCTAATTAAATTTTGAACTCCATGTTAGTGGCAAGTTTTGGAAACCACTAATGAGTTTGCATGAATTCTATATCTTCAACATACACTAGGGAATTCATGTACACAACATAATAAAAGCCTTCATAATTATAATAATTACCTACAGTTGATGTGACACTTATGGAAAATACTAACTAATTTAGCTGATCCCAATAACTATCAACACTTAAGCTACAAGTA